>OVAX01001265.1:0-49425 GCA_900406405.1 Lepidium africanum | reverse complement strand
GCTGTAATTTCTACACCCATTTGGTGTTTATATATCATGAGTTGACAAAAAAAAAAAAAGCTATGGAACTCTATCATTCATATACGAAAAAAGATTAAATGAAAAGATGACAAAAGAAAATATAGGTGGCAGTGAAGATGAGTACATGAACATATGGGCTGCATAGTTAAAGTTGGCCGACAAGAGAATATCAATGAGACAATGATTCAGATTTTAGTTTCTTCTCACCTGACATTTTGACCCCATTTTCCTACTTTATTTATTATCTTCGCTCTATAATTTTGGTTACATTTAAAATGAAATTTGATGAATTTAAAATGAATTTAAAATCAAATGAAATAAATAAATAAATAGGTATTTTCATTTACCATTACAATACTACCGTGTTGGCTTATTTGGCAGCTATTGATTTGGTGGTCTTTGATTAGCTTTCCCTTTCAAATGAATTTCTCATCAAACCATAACACTTCAATTAATATTCATACTAATTTTAATTCGGATAATTACAAATTAATTTGAGATAAAAAAAATTAGCAAAAAAATCTTTCTATGTAAACTCTATACCTAATTCTTGGTTTTCAAGATTAATATAAATTTAAATTGCTGAAAAAAAAATTGGCAAAGAATTTTGAGCATTGATGGGCCTTAATACTGGTCCCTAACCTTTAGTATTAGGGACTCAAGTCACTCAATTAAAAGCAAAATAAATAAAATACACTTGTATTTATTATTTTAATAGAATAAATTTGATGTGACTTCATACATGTCTTTCCATTATAAATAACTTGGCACCTAATGGTCACATCAACTTAATTAAGAGGGACCGAAAATTAATTTTGATAGGTCCCTTAATTTGTTATATATCTTTTGTCATTGAATTAATAGTTTTATTTGATAAATTAATAAATAAAAACAATCGTCATCATAACGATAAAATTATTAATGTGAGTCCACCCTTAAAGTAGAGTTATCTCCATACGTGGAGCTACAAGAATCCATATGATTAGAAAAGTAACAAAAGAATTATTAAAAAAAATTTGTATATGAAAAAATATCTACTTTTAAATCATTTTTTATTTTTAAATCAACTCATTAATCATTTGAACTAGGAAGAAGTTGGTTGGTTTGACTAAAGATAATGAGAGCTTTGTTCATGTATTAAAAAGGAAGAGTTATGCAAACTTGTAACTAGCCTAATAATTTTGTATATTCAACTTTTGTACATTATTTAGGGTTTTATCAACCGAAATTTATTAATTACATTAATGTAATTTATACATTCATTTAATTTATGAGATACATTACTTGCTTACATAGAAACAAAATTTTGTTTGGTCAAACAAACAATTGCCTCATTATATTCTCAAAATAGTTTAAGTTGTTTTTTTGCGAAAAGTTATATTTAACATCTTGCTCTATTTATTGGAATAATTATTGTCTAGCTACACCAACTTCATAATTATTTAGAAAATTAAAAAATTTAGTCGATTTTACAAATAGTTAACTATGCTACAATTTTTAAACTGCATTGACAAAATATGATCTATAACTGTCTCTAACTGATTTCTAAAATTGAATTTTGGTGAAAAAAAAACAGTTTAACCACTTGAACAAAGGTAATTCCCAACACTTTTCTTAAAATCTTCAACAATTTGTTTTGATTAAAGTGATATTCACATATCAAAAAACAGAAATATAAAATAAACTAAATACTAATCACAAGCTTATATAAGTCATGAAAGCAAGTGAGAAATAAGTAAACAAGAAGTAATTAATATTGGTTAGATTATGTGTGAGATATATAGACATATATTTGAATTTACAAAGGGAACTATGAAACTAAGGCAAAAGCCATTACAAAATTTTATCCCAAATTCTTATTCTTATATTTACAAATTTACCCTCCAAAAACTATAAAGATATACCCTCCCATATCAAAAGTTTTCACATCTTGAATTCATCCTCCAAAGATCAACAATTGCCAAACAAAACCCTAAACCGGTCCGGTTTTTGCCTTCAAATCTTCTTGCAATCATCGGTTTGAAGGATCATACCAAGTTGGATCAATCTTGCCAACATAAAAGCATCACAACACATCGTTTAATGATGTAAAGCTTAGCTTTTTGCTCTCTAAGAACACCACCAAGTCCTCTACTACTTGATACTCTTCTCTTTAAGATTCCCATCTTCGAAATAGAGATTTTGTTTTGATGGTTTTAGAGGTTTAGTTTGTGAATATAAGAGAAAGTGAAATGAACGAAGAACTTAAAGGTCTTTTATAGAAGAAGAAGAAGATGTAGAAGAGAGTTGTGTAGGGTCAATAAGTCGAAGTCGCACGTGGAAGTGCACCCCAACCCACCCGACACTGTCTTTCATTATTCCACTTGTGTTAAATGTCACACATCATTTTCAATCCTTTTTTTTTGTTTGATTTAATTTCATATCATTCTCAATCTTTTGGGATAAGAGTTATAATTGAGTGGTTTGTATTGGTGTTACAGCCACATATGTTTGGTGTTAAATTGCAAAACTGAGTTTAATAGTAGGATAATTTAAACAAAACTTTACACAATTAGTAGCCATATATTTTCTCTTGTCAAGCAAATAAATCGATAAAATATATTCCATAACCTAAATTTATTTTCAAACCTTTAATAATATCAAGTAGGCTAACATAACTTCAAAAAGTAGAATCTAGTCACATATTTAAGAGTTGAATAATTTAAATAAAACACGACATATAATTTTCTTCTCAAGTCGACAAATATCAATGTATAACCCAAATTACATTTTCAAATATCCAAAAGTACTATACACAGAATAATATGACTCTCTCAAATCAAATTCAAGTAAAAAAAGTTGCATACGTGAACATTTATCTACTTAACTAAACACATTTTCACAAGTTATGTTTTCTAAATTTGAGTTACAAATATTTTTCCAAACTATCAAATTAAACTGGTCCAGTGATTAATTTAGTTGCTATTTCTTTTTTCTTTTTTTATTACAAAGTTCAAGTTTTCTCGTTGCAAATCATTATTGACAACCCATTAACGTTTTCAACGATTGAAAATAAGACTAGTTTAGACTTAGGTATGATTATCCGATTATATTCCGGCCTTCACATCATGATTACCAAACCAAAATTTTCTGCTAATCAACATTAAATATATCGTTAGAAGAATTTAAGTCAAGTAAAAAGATGCACGTGTGATTTATGAAATAAAAGTCTAAATTTTAAGGTATAAAAGTTCTTACTGGCAGTCTACAAAACGACAATTCAATGAATTGTACAATATTTTCACTATGCTTTATCTTCCAATATATTGCTATTTTGATTTTTTTTACATGTTTTAATAATTCTATGTCTATATATGTTTTTGGTAAGTTATTATTTTTCAGTGTTTAATGATTTTTATTGTTACCGGTGGTTTTTAATCTAGTGGCAGGTGGTAAATCTATTATTGTGGTAAATCTATTACCATCTGTATTATGTAGAAATTTGGTTAATAGACAGATCAGTAATAATCTAATATTGACAAAAAAAAATAATGATCTTTATAGAGTGTGAATTGTAAATTCGCATATTTGAGGAAAAATATCATTTTGTCACCAATCACCATTTAACATAAAAAGCGGAACGTATCACTTTTGGAAAAGCGGTGCGTATTTGAGTTTATATTTACGTTGAATTATCATGGACCGGAAACACAAATGAAATGTATCACATTTACAGTGGTTGGACCGCAATAGTAGTCTAATATTCTTCTTCTTTTCTGTTTTAAATAGAAGAAATAGAAAGTAACATTTCTTTCTTTTGTTATATGTTAGAGTGTATAGAGAAAATGATTTTAATTAATTTTAATTGGAATATTTTTCTGTTCAAGATATGCTTATTTTTTGAAGTAGCTCTCGAAATTGTTCTTTTTTGTGAACTTATCTTTTTCTTTTCAACTCTCAGACTTTTTTTTAATTAAATTACTAATCAATAATATGTAATAGTAATGAATTTGTTTTGTGAATTTTATAAAAATTACAAAATTATGAAAGAGAGAATTATTTAATTTTAATTATTCAACTTTTCAATTTCTAAATTTATGATAGAATAAATTCATTACAATAATATTAATTTATAATATTATCCAAAAAAATCATATCGATTTTATATGTCTAACATGTTAAAGAATGTTATACAAATGACATATGTCTTATGTTAATTAATAAGTTTTAATCTATAACTCAAATTCTAAATTGTATCATATAAGATTAATTGACTACATAAAATCAATTGCAAATTAAATCGATAAGGACAGAGTGATAACCTAAAACTTTTTTTAGTCTATTAAACCTTAGTATTGAAGGGTCGAATCCATAATGCTAAAGTTATTAGTTAGAGCATCCTAATCGTGAGAGTGAGAAGAACTTAGTACAAAAATATATATTTTAGTGAAAAAGATTATAGAAATGAATTTTAGTGAAAATAATAATTGAATATTTTATCAATTAAAATATAATATAATTACTTAATTTTTAATATTATCCACAAAATCGTACTATTTTTATATTTATACCAATTATAGTTTTTTTTGTCCTGCACAGTTATAATGTCACCAATCAAAATATATTTTGTTCCACTTTTTTTAGTTTGACCGTAGTTAAACCGCACTTATCACGCACCGCACTTATACCGTATCGCACCACTAAAATAACTGTCACCCATAGTTTTCTTTTATATATAAGTTTTTGTGAATTAGCATAAATTCGGTCACAAAGCGTTAGGTTTAAACATGAATTTGCTGAATGAGAAATATCATTTTCATATTTTATATGGTTACAAATTACGAACATTTATGTCCCTCTCTGTTCCCTCTTTAATTATCCACTAAATATTTTGGAGACCTCTAATTATAATAGATTGCAATGAATACAATAATAGATTTTTTATTTTTTAAAATTTAAAGCTTTTGCATGTGGCTTTTAGTCTAGTGGTCGGCGGTAAGTCCACTAAATATTAGGTGTACTTGCATATCCATGGATCAAGTTCTACCGCCTATATTATATAGGAACTTGCCTATTGGACCGGCCAGTTGTGATCCATTGTTGACAAAAAAAATTTAAAATTCTTAAATTAAATCTCATAATATTCGATTTATGATCTTGGGGCCAATTGGTAAAGGTTGTAGTTTTTATTTTTTTGCGGTAAGATTTCGGCTATAAGATTTTTAGATGTAGATTTTTTTTGCTGTAAGTTTTTTTGCTGTAAGAATTTATATTTGTAAAGTTCATAAATTTTAACTCTAGATTTTTGGTTTTTTAGAGCCAAAAACATTCCATAAATAAAAAATTAGCTTACAAAGCAATGAAAACCAAAAATAAATTTAAAGCACGATTAATTCAATTAAGTGCTTTGGAAAGATTTTTGCTCTCCAGAGCAACTATAGCCATTACTATCACACCCCTTGTGTCAAAAAATTTAAACAAATGTGAAGAACTGAATTGATAATACTCCAACCATTTCAAATTAATAGATGTTTTGAACTTTTAAGACATTAAGAAAATTTGAGACAAGAAATATTTAAGAGGAAATAAAAATGAATAAGTTTGGGCAAAAACAAGAAATATGTAATTAAATTGTATTAAGATTTAAGAGTAGTGAACATTTTACTTTTTGAAATAATTTTCGTTCTAGAAAATTTATCTTTTTGA
The DNA here is from genome assembly GCA_900406405.1 of Lepidium africanum. NCBI lineage: Eukaryota > Viridiplantae > Streptophyta > Magnoliopsida > Brassicales > Brassicaceae > Lepidium > Lepidium africanum. The sequence goes on along the minus strand of OVAX01001265.1, from coordinate 43,719 downwards.
AACGAAGGAGTATTAACTTTTGATTTGATATGAACAAACCGGATAAAAATATTAGTAGTCAACTAAAAGTGTGATTATTTGTACATCTTCGAATATATAATCTTACATAATATAATAATATATAAATTTTCCATTTTTTTTAGTAAAAAGAGTAAATTTGTGTAATATACACAAACAAAATCAAAATTCACTACATGCCCATTAAATTTTTTTAATTAAGTGAATATCTATGGTTCACTCTTGTAAATGATTAAAATGTCCTTCAAAACATGTTTTTGATTGGTATCCGGTAACATAAAGTTTACTAGGTAACATATATAGTATCTACGAATATATGTAGTACATGTTAAAATATTAGTTGCTAACTTAAATAGATATGGTGACAAATATATTACCCGTTAACTTATATGGACAGTACGTTGGTAACATAAATTGTAAATGGTATGCAACGAGTTAGACGGTACAGAAACATGTATATGGTATGTTTGCGTTAGATAATACTCGTTAACATATATATTATCGTGTAAAATATATATTATCCGCTAACATATGAAAACAAAGTAAATATAGCAGAAGACTTAACGACTATAGAAAAATATAACAAGTATAGATGAGAGTAATAAGAATCCAAAAATGATAAAATAGTCTTTATATATATGTAAACACTAAAAACACTTTTACTCACTTAATTTCCAGAAATTTTATGACTAAAAACTTATTTGGATAGTAAGAAATAATTGGACCTTTAGAATGACCTCAATATCACTTTACAATGTTAGAGCTTTTAAATGTTAACTCAAATCTGGCCCATTGACACTGACTTAGCTTAGCCCATTTAGGCGGCCGAAATATACGTGTAGCCTTTGTTACGAGTTATGATGATGCTGGCTTCGAATTATCGTCTTTTTGATGTACATAAGTACAGAAGTTACACATAACATACATGTTTTATATATACAATCTAAAAGGATGAAATATTTTTAAGATATAACAGGCATTATCTAAGTATGCTCAAATATAAAAGTTGCAAACCATTTTTATTTTTATTTTGTAACATTTGGTAACAATATAAAAAATAAAAAATATAGTATGAACCAAGTCTGGCTTGCAACATGAGAACTACCAAACCAAGATATGGTAGAGGTGGTTTGAAACAAATAAGTAAATTCATCAGTGTTTGGTTTCTTGCGTTGTTTAATTAGAATAAATTGAAATATTAGATCAGGGTCGTGGATAAGCACATGAAATCCGTCACAAGGCCAAAAAAAATGAAAAATCTATTATAAAGATATCACTAATCTTTTTCTAAAAAGTTTAGACAAATATCATATTACAAAAAATAATTCTCACACTATACTATTCTTTATTTTTATTACAAAATTTGTTTTAAACATCATACTATTATTTTATTTCGTAAGTTTTATTTTCTTTTAGCAAAACTTAAAGCCCAAAATATTTTTTCAACCAATCCGATAAAAACGATTTTGTTTTACCAGCACAAAACCTTTAGTTTTGTCGAGACGGCCATGTATTAGATTATGGACTTTCAACTTAAAATCAATTATCAATGAATGAAAATTTTGCTTTATTTTCAATATAAATATTTTCCACGTATAATTATATTTTAGATCTATAGAACTAATTAAAGTACTCTTCGATACTGTTTCTTTGGGTGATTAGTTAAAAAGTCCACATATTCTTTCGATTAGCAAAAAAAAGGTGATGAGAACTAAGAAGATGAAACTGTTTAAAGAGGCATTGAGTCCAAGGTATTTGTAGATAAACTTATTCTATCGGGTTGTATTATTTTAAAATCATTATAATCTGAAGCTTCATCAATCCTCATCATTTAATACCTTATATAATCTAATTAACCATGTTTTGTAATATCGTAAACAAAACGTTTTGAAGCTTAAAGAAAGTCAGTAGCGTAATACATGTCGGTAGACTTGTACGGTGTTAAGTACATAGTGCACATGTTTGGTAATGTGCACCTAATTAATGAATACATTTAGAACTCGTTGACTTCATTGACCTTAAAAGCTTCAACTTTCATTTTCTCATTTAGTGACGCCACTGCATACGTCATTATTTATCATTTTGAAATATAAATAAATGATTAATTATTGTATATATATTGATAATTGATTGATTGTGTGTGTTTTACAATTACAAGTTAGTGGGAATACATGTAATTGATGATATTGTTTACAACAGAAAAAATATCCTTAAATAAATATCTAAAAAACAATAATATGTATATGCAAGTTGCTAATTTAAATAAAATTCCAACAACAAAAAAGATTTGCTAAGTAGAAACGAGTTGGCTGTATTTCATTCATGGGTGTCATGTCGGCAACGTTAATCTAATTAATTATAACGAGTAGTCAAATATAGTATTTGTGAAAACATGATATATTTATTTATAATTCTTATTCAATTTTTTTTATATAGAAAATTAGGTTACTAGCCATGGAGCAAATTTGATAAGGAAATAATCATAAGAATACACGATACTTTTTTTTACCTCAAATCATGGTATAGAGGAAAATTAGTTATTATATATTTCCTATGTAGAAAAAAATAACTAAATATACAATAAGTAAATAGAAAATTAATAAATGCCTATTATTCTATATAAAATTATAGAACATATCATTTTATATATATTTTTGGTCAACAACCGGATCAATCTATTGTCTAGATGCTCTAATTAAAACTTAGTGAGATTTGAAATTACTATCTAATGCCAAGTAAGATTAGGCACAAGCCAAATAACCCATCTACTTCTCAGCCATTTTCTATATTTATAAAGGTAATATATTAATTATCTTAAAAAGTAAAAAATATGACCACATGTATTAATATGATTCAGAATAATTAGTATTTTTTTTTGTAAAGAATGTACATGATGTAGATTAGTATTCCGATAGTAAGACAATGACAACAATAGCACAAACTTAAATAGTAGATTGCATGATATGATTTTCTTAATTTATTCATGATATGATTTTCTTAATTTATTTATTATAAAATAATAACTATGTAGGAATATACATTCAAAAGTATTATGTGATTTGTTTAAAGCTCATAATTCATGACATCTATCTACACAAATCGATAAACAAATGTGAGAAAATTATGAAAACTTCATAATGTGGCTTCTCAACCAATTGCAATATAAATCTATGGGGTAGTTTGGTCTCATTGCCACTGTAAGAAAATATGATATATTGTGACAAAAAAATTTTGACCAAACTTTTAGTCAACATAATTATAACCAAAAGTTTATCAATTCTTGACGAATTAAATATTTGATCATTAAATAATCAAAATATTTCNTTTATCAATTCTTGACGAATTAAATATTTGATCATTAAATAATCAAAATATTTCGATCAATCGATATATTATCAAAATATTTTGACCACTTTTTGACGATAATATATACACTACTAGAAAACAACTCAAGTTTGACTATGATTATAATTATAAATTGGTCAAAAATAGTTATTTTGATTAATTTTTTATCTAAATTTGAACGGTCAAAAATTGTTGGTTGAAAATTTATATTGGTAAAAAATTAATAAAAAAATTATTTTTTAACCAATTTATGATTAATCATAGTCAAAATTGAGTTGTTTTCTAGTAGTATTGTTGGAACCTCATTAGTCAATCAAACCAACTTGGAGTCATAACATTATAGAACTTGTTACTTAATTGATTTAAACGTAAAATAAGTTAACAACTTCTTGAACTTTATTAGGAATTAATCATTTGATTGATTAAATTTATTTTCTTATAACTGTTTTTCTTTCTTAAGACTTGAATTGATTTATGACTTGTAATGAGGTTTATGAGTACACCTGGTCCAGAGATGGTCCATGTCATCTGATAAATAGAATTATGACTTAAACGTTAAGTACCTAATTAACTGATGTTATGCACGAAAACTACAGCGAAGTTAGGCAGTGTTCACGTTTTTTCGTAAGTTAATTGTTTTTTTATCCAAATTTTTTTCCTATTAAAGAGTTATTCTGTTTTTTTCTTTAATCAGAAAATTCGGACCAACTCTTAGTTTTTAACTTTTTATGGACATGAAGGTAGTCTTTAGATATTTTCTCTAAAATATCGTTCACTTGATCACAAACTGAGACTCAAACTAGTGACCTCTCGTATTCTTTTATTTGTGATAATGCTAGTAAAATTAGCTCGTTTGAATAACTCTTTAATAATTTTTTTCCATTGTACTTTTCATAATTTTCACTACAGACAAAAAAAACCACAATTCAAGCTAACTTTGTTAGTCTTTAAGTCGACTAGATGGTATGAAACCACAAAAAGATAATCATTTTCATATTTCGTTTTATTTTTGGGAATATTATAATTTTGTTGTGGGTGAATCATTTTGGTGACGTTGCTCACCATATTAGTGGATGAACTCATCCATACTCGTGTGTCAATTTTCTTTTATCTCTTTTTTCATTATTTTAAATATGGTGCGAGTGCGATCATGTAATTAATTCAATAAATTCAATTGCAATCGTTCATGTTTTGCAATTTAGGTAATTAAAGATGAGGTTACGATTCGTGCTATGGAATCTCAACAAGTTTTGTATAAAAACCAGAGAACAGATTTTTCTTTTTTCTTTTTGTGTTAAGTATTTGTAGTATAATTAGAATATTTATCCTACCAAAACAAAACAATTTTCTTTTAAATAATACAACTTCTGTTCATAAGCATAGAATCAATCCCTAGAAGCAAACATCAAATATATATCTTGTATTTCATACAACTATATTTTTGTAAAAGGACTCTCTACTTCATGCAACTTCACATTCAAAATCGGATTTAAGATTTGATATAATAATTCAAATATTTGTTTAGAGTTTATTAGATTTCATGGGGTTCTAATAACCTTTATACAGTACATATACATGAATATATTTATTGATCAAGTGCATATGTATCATTTTTACTGTTTTTATTGGATTAATTTTAAGATGACCATTATGCCCCACGTGATACTGTTACAATTAAGAAATTGATTATATATTGGATTTTGTTTATCTAATTATTGACAATTTTTTTTTTATGAGTATATATGTTTAGGTTTTAATTTTTAATTGACGGGATTGTTGGTGTTCCTCCTAGTGAGGAAACCTTGAGTTTGGTTATAAGAACCAAACTTGGACCTTAATTGTATTTCGGACACTACTGGGCTTGTGTTGGAATGTACACATATAAAAGCACTCTAGGTTAAATGAAGTGGGGTGAGAAAACAAGCTAAGAAAAGAGAGAGAAAGGTTGGGTGAAAAGTCTGTTTCATCGGTTCTGTTTCAAGGCAGTGTTTTAGCATTCAAACATATTTTGATCTGCTGAAATTTTGTGGAAAGCTTCGTGACTCAGTGGTATTCAGATCCAACAGTGGAATTTTGGTTTCAACGGTTGGTTTGTCAGATATTTGGGTTTTGGCGTGGCTGTTCGTTCTGTGGCGATTTCCAGATTTTCACAGGTGTTGTCTTGGTGTTTGGGAAATCTGACGGTGAGATCTTTTCTGATTGAGCTAAAATTTGGCAGAGGGTTTTCTGACTCGTTTATCTAGGTTTTGTATGGTGGAGATCTAATTTGGTGGCCGGAATCCTAGTAAACCTAGAGTCGTTTGTGACTGCATATTTCTAGGCTCTTGTATTGCTCTCTTGTTGAAGTTTGTTGCATTAGAGATTGCTCTTTATAGCCTTAGTCCCTGTATTTGTTATGTGGAACAAGGTGGACGTGGTTGTAACTCAATTACGTTGGTGATAGTGGATTTTTGAGTGGACTACGGTCCCATGGTTTTTCCTTCTCACATTGAGGAGGTTTTCTACGTTAAAATTGCTTGTCTCATTTACTTTCTATTTTGAGTGGTTGCTATTTTGCTTAAATATATTCTCCTCACAGGTTCATACAAGTGCGGGAAACTCTATTCTGCTGCACCTTTGTGTGCTTGTTTCCTAACAGGGATCAGACTTCACAAATTCATTATGAAAATATAAAATTATCCTTATTTTCTTTTAGGTTTTTGTTCCCCCACAATAATAATGGTTTCAGACATCTAGCAACTATAACAAATATTTTAACAAGCAATATACATTAATTCATCAATATTCACGAAAATGCATTAATTTATATTAAAGGACTAATAATTGTACAAATATAATTGAAAACCTGACATTATAACATTATGCTCCCAAAGAAAATAATTGAGCAATCTTTCGAAATATTAGACTATCTCCAACAATTAGAATTCCAAGAGGGTTCTTAACATTTGTTTAATATAAATAATGAGTTAAGAACTCTATGATGAGTTTTAATTTTTTTGTGATTCCAATGGTAGAACCCCACTTGAGGTTCTTATAATTTTTATTTTTCCATTATGCTTTCTGCTTCCTTCTTCTACATTCTGCTTTCTTCTTTTACATTCTGCTTTCATCTTCTTCTCCATTATGTTTTCTGTTTTTTTCATTCTGCAATCAACTAAGCATTAAAAGAGCAACCAATTAAGTCATCAACTAACACAGAAACTGAAACTAAAACTGCAAGAAATCACAAAGGATAAAAAACATGACATGATCATCTATCATATACATCGAAAACCTTTAAAACAAAATCAAAAAGAAAAAGTTCAAAAAGTATTTTTCTTAAGCCCAAAAGAAAACTTGTAGATTCCAAACAGGACCTGGGATAACATTGAAATGTGCAAGTAAGGTGATGAAGAAGTTAAGATGATCAATCATCTTATAATATCCAACTTTATAGGCAATGTGAAGAATTTCCAATATCCAATACAACACAGTAGGTTCAAGTTGTGTCCACTCAAAAAGGCTTTTAAAAGGCTATTTTATCGTCTGGAAGATGCATCGACCCATTATATCAAACAAAGGGTCGATATAATTTCTTAAAAAATCTCGTGTAAATCCCATCTACCCATTTTATTGACCTATAGGTCAATAGAAACTCATGGGAGACTTGGGTACATTTTATCGATCATTTCTATCGAGCAAAAGGTCGATGGAAAGACCTGTCTTCAGTAGAATCATCATATCTTCCCAACTACTTGTCAAATACCTGAAACAGACCATGATTCAATGCCCATAGGAGGTGAAACCATATGCTCAGCAAAATCAAGATTAGATAGATAGGAGGTGAAACCATCGACCAAATGAGCGATGAAAAGGGTCGATGGAGTTTTTTTTATATTTCAGAGAAAACCCTTGATCCAATAATTGACTGACACGTAGCGTCTCTTAAGAGTTTCTTAGACCATCTCCAACAATTAGAATCCCAAGTTGGGTTCTTAACATTTGTTTAATATAAATAATGATTTAAAAACTCTATGATGAGTTTTAATTTTTTTGTGATGCTGCTTCCTTCTTCTACATTCTGTTTTCTTCTTTTACATTAAGCTTTCTTCTTCTTTGATACAAGGTTAATTATACCAATTTAACCTCTCGTGTGTATCGTATCGATGTAGCACTTAAGGATCGAATCCATGAAAACCAATGGTTACACTATCAATCTCTAGATTAAACTCAAGCTAAGACAACTCAAATAGTGATGGAAACTAAACAAAACTATAAACGATGGAAAACTAATAAATAAAGGTATCAGGTACAGGGAATTCATCAGAAAACAGGAAATCAATTCAGGAAACTATTCAAGACATTCATTCAACCAATTCTCGACTTAGACATAAAATTCTAGCAAACCTACTATGTATATCAACCTGGTGCTCCTAACTGTCGTTGGTCCTAGGATGTAAACATGCATTATCGAATTGATCTAATATGTCCACAACTAGCCTTAACATCAAATGTCGTTGGTTAAGGTCTAGCTGCTCATCTACAGTAGTTCAGGCATCAAACAGACTTTTGGAAAGTTAAACAACCTAGAATCATAGACTAGGTGATCAAGCTAATCTAAGCATTACACACAATTATAAATGGAGAACTCTAATAATCGAACGCTATTTGTTCCTAAATCATTGATTCCTAGTTCCCTAGAAAACCCTAAACCTGATTGATAAACTACTTGGACATGATAGAAAAAAAGCAAACAAAAAAGAGAAATAGAAACATAATGATAAACTGAATTAAAATAGCAAAGGGTTCAGAAATCTTCTCCAATGGTGTTGTGGAAGATGAGATCTTTTCCCCAAAGGTTACAAGAGCAAAACTAAAGTGGCTGATGAAAAGTAATGAAAAACTTGTCTAAAAAGTGGCTAGACCTAGTTTTAATAGGTCAAACTCGTTCTGGTACAAAATAAGTTACACCAGACGAAATATGGAAATTTTAGGGTTTCCTCACGAAATAGGGTGAGATCGATTGATCTGAGGTGTGCAGGTCGATCCCATGCTTAGGATTGATCGTTTTGGCAAGTCTGGCCGATATTCAGGTCGAGTAGAAAATTTTCAGGATACTAGATCGATCGATCCAGGAGTGGACCGGTCGATCCCATATGTTCTCAGTCAAAATATGACATAGCTTCGGTAAAATCATCATATCTTCCTAACCGCTTGTCTTATTGCCCTCAAACCACCTCTAAATGAAAGCTAACTCACGTGGCTATCTCGTGTCCAAATTGCAGCTCGATCCAACAGTGGGAAGTTTTTTAAAGGAAGCCAAAATTTTGACGTTCTGCAGGATTCTGTATCTTCATATGCTCGTTTTCACTCAAAACAGCTCATCTTCTCCATATGTGACATATGACCTGAAAAGACTTTAAAACAGACTAAAAGACTCTAAAACACATACTTTGAGAATAAAATCATGGAAAACAAGGGTTAAAAACCGATTAAAACACCGTCTATCATTCTTCTTCATTCTGCAATCAACTAAGCATTAAAAGAGCAACCAAGTCAGTCATTAACTAACATTGAAACTGAAACTGCAAGAAATCACAAAGGATAAAAAACATGAGCATATACCATATACACCGAAAACCTTTAAAACAAAATCAAAAAGAAAAAGTTCAAAAAGTATTTTTCTTAAGCCCAAAAGAAAACTTGCAGATTCCAAACATGACCAGGGACAACATTGAAACATGCAAGTAAGGTGATGGAGAAGCTAAGATGATCAGTTATCCTATAATATCCAGCTCTATAGGCAGTATGAAGAATTTCTCCTATCCGATTCAACACAGTAGGTTCAAGTTGTATCCACTCAAAGAGGATTTTAAAAGGCTTTTTTTTATCGTGTGGAAGATGCATCGACCCATTATATCGACCAAAGGGTCGATATAATTTCTTGAAAAATCTTGTGTAAATCCCATCAACCCATTTTATCGACCTATAGGTCGATAGAAACTCATGGGAGACTTGGGTACATTTTATCGATCATTTCTATCGACCAAAAGGTCGATGGAAAAGAACTGTCTTCAGTAGAATCATCATATCTTCCCAACTACTTGTTAAATACCTGAAACAGACCATGATTCAATGCCCATAATTTTGCTTCGATGCATCCACGACTTCCTCACAGCCATCCACTCAGCAAAATCAAGATTAGAGAGATAGGAGGTGAAACCATCGACCAAAAGAGCGATGAAAAAGGCCGATTGAGTTTTTTTTTCAGAGAAAACCCCTGATCCAATAATTGACTGGCACATAGCGTCTCTTAAGGGGTTCTTAAGTCTCTAAAATAAGAAATGGTTATAAACATATAACCCATTTTTTTGATTTGATTAAAATCCATTAATTCCTAAAAACCTCTTTAAAAATCCCGTTGGAGCTGCTGTTCTAAACATATAACCCATTTTTAGTTTAATTACAATCCATTAATTACTAAGAATCTCTTTTAGAACTTTTTTAAGAAAACCTCTTTTTTTGTCAACATTGGGCCACAATTGGTCGGTCCATTAACCAAGTTCCTATATAATGCTGACAGTGAAACTCAATCCCTGCATATACAAGTGTGTCTGACTTTAGTGAATTTGCCGCCTGCCATTAAACTAAATGTCACTTGCATGAAAACTTCTTTAAATACATCTAGCAACTATTAGGAATATTTTAACAAGCAATATACATTAATTCATCAATATTCACCAAAATGCATTATTTTATAATAAAAGACTAATAGTTGTACAAATATATTTGAAAACCTGACATTATAACATTATGATCCTAAAGAAAATAATTGAGCAATCTTTCGAAATATTATATATTTTTCGAGTGAATCCTAATGTGAACACTATAAACAGCCTGACAAGACAAGTTGGCTAAGCAAAAAACATAAATGGGAATAAAATGTGTGACATTGACGTGGCAGAAAGTTTATATTTCTGCAAAAATACTCTCTTCACTTTTTTAATAATTTCAAAGAAATTAATTAATTTCTCGTGAACAAAGATAAGATTTCTCCCATAACGATAGAATTTTAATTTATTTCTTTTTGCTGACAAGAAAACATTATTATTGACAAAAAAATACATATCACAATAAACGTTATTATATTTACACCTAATACTGCGATACCTTTTATAAAAGACAAGTGTTTTCCTTTTCCAACTATTCGAACTATCTTATTTTTCTATATAATTTGTTTTTGATAAAGATATGTATAATAACATATTGATGCCATTGTTATCAAAACATTTTAAACCATTTCATTTCACTATTTTTGTAACCTTTTATTGCCAAAAGTTAAACTCAAAAATTGCTAACTGAAGTAGAACTAATCGTACTTAATTATTTCTCAAACAAAAGTAAATGCTTAAAGTATAAATACAAATATTACTTTACTTTCAAACAATCTATGTTGCATATTTCTCATATTCGATATATATATATATATCGATGTATTAATAGTATTTTAGGTAATAAGTTAATTATATCAGACGGATTTTAAAGATACTATACATGAGTGAATCAACGTGTAGCTCATTCGTCTAGTAATCATCGTTATCTAAACGCAAGAAAAATAAAATTGTAGACCTCTTTAGTAGTTCTTATCCAAAAGCTTATCTTAGATACTTAAAGATACAAGACATAAAGGACAATGAATTGTGTAATTTATATACTCCAAAGATGAAACAACGGATAAAATGGAATATTAAAATAATTTAAGTTTTTTAATAGAGAGTGGATCAAAGTATGAACAAATTAGATATTATTATTGATTACATGAAATTGACTTGTATTTCAAATACAAAGTAAAATTGTAAAAAAACGACCTGTTAACTTTTTTTTTGTGGCAAACCCTAATTTATATTAACTTTGAAAATAAATAAAAACTATAAGAGTTTATATATATACATATATAATACTACTATAAATTGGCCAAAAATCAAATATAATAATAAATAAAGAAACTCTTAAATAAATGAGGATCTACGCGGCTGCCGACAGTAAATGTGGGGTTGGGGTATGACTTAGCGCAGACATATTAAGTCATCTAAATGTCATTTTATTAAATTAATTGTTGGGATTATAATTGATCTCTTACTAAACAAGTTTTATGTTGCACCAAAAAAATAAACAATTGTTGAGTGTTAAGCATATGGTGCCTAACATTTATAAAGATGTTAAGATAATCTCGAGCTCTCTTTTCTTTATATATCTATATATATATATATATAATTAAAGTAATCCAAACAAGATAAATTTGGATTCGCTTTGCTTTTTTATCACATTACATTGATGACATAAAATAATACTTTTAAGAATCCATTTACTTTTGGGTCGGTAATTCACGTTTTTGATTCGGTAATTGAATTTTTTATAAAAAGATTAGAATGTTGGTAATGTACATATATAGCCACCCAAAAGCAAAAGAATGTGAGTCTAAACTAAAATATTAGGTTTCTATCCATCGCAAGATTCATTTCTATATTTTTTAACTCGAGTTTGATTTTAAGTTATTGCAAAATTTGTATAATAAAATATGGGTTACATATCGATTTTTTAAATCTAATTAATTACAGAAATTGTTTTTATATACGTCAATATTCAGTTCTTTTTTTATCAAAAAAAAAATCAGTTCTTTTCATAACTGAGGACTTTTTGTTTTCTTTTTGGGACTAATTTAAACCGATAAGGTGCTTTTGACGTTAATGTTGTTTGTCCTTACTCTTGGAATAGATCAAATTTTGTAGAAGATAATCTAAATTACTCTAAGTTGATGTAATGAGATTAGAGTTCATAGTTGTAGACTTAATTCATAAACTTGAAGTACAATTTCAATTGTTTAGTACTCTGGATAATTTTTACCAATGTTGTAACTTCTATGTGGAAGTTCAAAAGGTGGTCTACATTATATAAGGTATTAATGTATTTAATTACCTAATATTTCGTATAATCAAACTTATTTTTATTAAGAATACCTGAATTAATAATCTATAAAGTGTTATTCAAAATCCATCATAATCAAGCTACCTATGTATATTTAAAATAGCAAAACTTGCAACATGATAATACATAATAGCAGCATGTGACATTTAGTCTAATGACATGTAGTAAATCTATTTAAAGCATATGTACTTGTATATTTATATATCGAGTTTCATTGCCTATATTATATAAAAACTTGACTAATATGCCGGTCAGTTGTGATCCACTGTTCACAAAAAATAGATATATATATATATATATAGCATTATTATTGTGTTATTTTATTTATTTAAATAAATGTAGCATTTTTATTGTTGTCTCGTTATTTGGATTAAAAAACTAATATAATGCATGTTGTTGCTAAAAATAGTGTTTTTCGCTTAACATTTGGTCATTTGGTTTGTTCGAATACAGTCTTAAATTTTTTGGAAATTTTGACTATTACGTTTTTTTTTTTGGAGTATATAAAACTGGAGTCACCTCTTTCTTTGAAAAAAAAAAAACATTTCTCATTTCTGTGTGTATATTTAATTTCGAATATTCGATATTATGTAAAATTTTATATGAGAATAGTGACGTATTTTCGTTATAATCTATAACAATATCAAATTCATTCTTTTGTGTGATTGGACAAACTAGCGATGACCCATCTAAATTAGGAAAGTCGAATGATGTAAGCAAATCATTGAAGATTTTAGTTTCTACCAATTACAATTAATCAATAATAAATAAAATATTTGATTATACGTCTTGTCCCATGCCCATAACTAATAATCATTTTCTTATAAAACAATTTCTCTTGTTAAATATATGAAAAGAATGTATATATATATATATAATTAATGTAACACAATATCAGCATGTATAATCAATTAATACTGTAAGATACCATAATTTATATATAAAAAATTCTTTGTTTTGTTTAAGATTTCGGATAAAGCAACAAGTCTTCAATTACATTGCTAATTGAATAATATGAACAGTTTCAATATTAATAAATGTTGCCAATCGTTTTGTGGAGTTGGTTGTCATCAAGTTGAACGATTGTGGGTCTATCTAAGGACCCCATTACAATTGTCTTTGTTAATGGTTTTGTGACTAAAATGATTTAGCCAGTCATTCTCCGGCGACGAGTATTTTCCAGTGAATTCCAATTGGTTAGATTTATTCTGATAAAGTCAAAAAGCTATCACAAATGATGATGATGATATATACACTATATATATATAATAATTTGGGTGACAAACCCTAATTTTAATCTAAATTAGCGGCGGACCCATATAGGTTTTTAGGTTGTCACATGACACTCCTAAAATCTATAAAATTGTTTTACTTCATATGGATGCTTAAAAAAGCTTCAACAAATTTGGTCATTGTATGGAGGTTTGACACCTCTAGGTCATGGAACAAATCTCCACTTTGACACTTTTTCTTTACTTTTAAATATACTAGACAAGTACCCGCACTACGCTAAGGTGATTTTGTCTAAAAAGCACTTAAAAATTATCTTCTACACTCGAACAATATACCTCTTCTTGCATTCGTCATAGAATCTAAATATACAGTTTATAGGACATTCATGATTCTATAATACAAAGAAGAATTTATGTGATCTTGTAGTTAAGAAGGCATATGGTCTCCACACTGGCATCATCCTGTCGTCCATCATCATTTATCAACCAATTGTGCCATCAGACATCTAGTTTTGTCATTTTCATCATAAAACAGTGAAATAATGAAAAGATTTACGCACCTCTAACATCTTGTCTAAGGCTTAAAGAACATCATATTCAATGTAAGTGATCTTGTGACCAACACCTGCATCCTTAATGAACTCTATAGACCCATGTCGTAAGCTTCTTTATCAATTTATACTGCGGTCTCTTCAAGCTCTCGTACTGTATGAGTGAGCTTTTCCACTTGAGCAACCTTCTGCATGTGCATCCTATCTAGTATTTTGCTCTCTTTCTAAAACATAAGATAATATAAATCAGATTCATAGCATATGCCATGTGATGGGAAAATGATTCCTAGATTAAGTATCTACAATGATTAAGAATGATAACCTGACATAATTCTATTTGTTTCATAAACTCTTTTTTTTCGTTTTGAAGATCATCAACCTTGGCAGGTTTTACCTAATCATCTTCAACAGTCCTCTCAGCATCAACTAAGGAAGCTTCCTTTGATTGTCAGTCGATCTAAAGGCATGTTATCTTCTTGAAGATTCCCAATCTATGCAGAAACAAAGCCATTGATCAGCAACTTCAATGAATCCTACAATGAATCTCAGAACTACTTATGCAATTCGGCATTACCATTGTTATAAAAATTTGTTGCGGCTGCGTCTACAGCGGCAGCAATGTCATCTTCTACATTCTCACGAGGCCTCGATTTTCTTCCTACCTTTCGTGTTTCTCCACCTCCTGTTACAACCCGGTTAACAGCTTAAATAAGCGGAAAATAAGAGAAACAGTGATTTTGAAAACAGAGAAATACCAGAATTTCATCGGAGCTTGAACCTTTGTTTTCTTTGTTCTCAAATTCATCTTCAGTATCACATCCATACTCAGGATCTACACCACTAATTTCTAACCATTTTCTGATTAACACCTTCGCCCATAATCCCTGTAAATTTACATTCAGTGTATCTTATGTAAACTAATTGCATTCCTTTTTTCAAACATCAGAATCTTAAAGAGTTTACCTGAAATTTATGACGGTTATGTTTCTTCATCATCCCGGTGCGTTCAACTGGGGACATCAAATTGTCATTAATTAAGTACACAACAAAGAGATTTATATTAAAATTTTAAAAGGAAAGTGCTGAAAACCAAGTAATAACGAAACCAATAATCCGTAAGGGTTTGATCAAAATGATTTAACAATCTTTGTTACCTCTTATGAAGCCACTTTTCGCAGCAATCCTCGAAAACTTCTGTGAAGGAGGAAATAAGAAATTGAAGAGTCTTTTTTTTTTTCCGTGAACAAAAGTGTGTCTTCATTAAAACAATTAGACCTAACTAATGGAGTCCATCCGAGATTCTCATGACTCGTGTCCATCCGAGTCGACGAACAAATATGTTAAACTGAGAACTATCATGATCCGCTGATTCAAACACGACAATGATCAATCGTAAACTTTTTTTTTGGTTTTCAATTGTGAACCTTTCTCTGCAGTTCTGTAAATAAGGTTGTTCAACTGTTGTCATCTCCATGACATGACCCGCGAAGCTTTCTGGTCCTCCTTCTTTCTCTGACTTTCCGATTTTTTCGCGAGAAGCTTGAACGATTCAAGTTGCTGAAGAAGAAAGGGAGGCTATGATGATTCTAATACTCGTTTTACTCTAATTTAACACATGGTGACTTGGGTTGATAGTCTAATTTCATTGGATACAAATTATTGAAAGTAATTTTATTGGTTAGAAAATGTTAAGGTGACATCACCAGGAAACTCGAAATTGACACGTGTCGATCCCTGGAGAGACATACTCACTTATTATATATATAATTTATTGATTTTGATTTAACATTATAATAAATTTTTTAAATAAATTATATTTCATATTTAAAATAAATTTTTTGACCTAGGTAAAAAACTTTTTTGGGTCCGCCACTTATCCAAATCATGAACTTCAAAAACAATGTAAAGCAAAGTTACGTTATATTTTGAGTTGAACTCAGACAAAAAAAACTATCAATATATATACATTTAACCATTAACCAATGACAATTTTCTGATATATATTATTCCAACCTAATAAAATATTAACAGACAAATAAAAATACGGAAAAAATGTGTAAAAAATTTGAAAAACGGACATTTATATATCTTAAAAAATGTATTATATACAAATCATGAAAATAAGAAATTGTATTATACAAATAGGGAAATATACAAAGAATGGTTAAGATAATATGTATTATATCTCAAAGCATTGACCATTGTATGAGTACAGGTCAGTTTCATGCTTGCAAAACAGATCTTCACCAAACAAAAAATTCATTGAGATTTCGAATAAATACATTTTAATATTATACACTTAATCAACAAATGAAATTCTCCAATTTCCAGCTTTTTTTTTTCTTACTCTATAGTCTATGCTAATCATTATTTAAATTAATTTATTTTCATCATGATGCTTAAAAATTAGCATATCATAGCTCAAGCCACAAGGGGGAATGAACTTCACAAAAATAAATGAGATTATATTTCTCATGTGATTCTCTTTTATCTACTTCACACTTGTCGGCCCCACTTTTCCATGCAGCCTACAACATATTCATATTTTTGCCATAAAATTTTCTTGAGTAATAATATTTCCTTTATTAATTTCTCATGTTTCAAATGATCTAACATAGGTTGACAAAATTAAATTTATCTAACAAAGTTTGGTGATGATTGGTATGACAAAGGAAGTATAATAGTATAATAACAAAACGAAAAGAACAGTTAAGATCAAACATGTTTTGTATAATCAGAAAACCATAAATACTTTTCAGATTCATTTAAATTTGTTTTATATTTTGTTTTGTTATGCTTTCAAATCCCTTAAAGCGTAAGATAGAATGTTAAATGATTAGACAACATTGTATTAATGGAATTTTTTTTCTTGTGGACAATTAGATCTACAAAGCATGATCCATAGCTTAAGCCCCACCTCTAAAAACTTTTTTTAAGCTACTATAATATAGCGAGTAGGAATCGAATTCTGGAGTCAAGTCATTAGCTGGATCATCCTAAACCACCACACCGAAAACAACTCGGCATATTAATGAAATTATGTTTCAAAATATGGCTATGAAAATTCCGAAGATAATGTCTAACCCAAAATAGTATTTTCTCCGTATCTAAAAAACTTCAAAAACTTGAAAAGTCTCTTTTTTTTTTAATCTCTATATATAATTAAAGCGTAGCATTAACTTAAATACCGTGTTATATTGTCTGTTTTGGAGTAGGTCGTATTGTTAGTAGGAAATATTATCACATAATATTTTTCACAGAATTATATCCTGATAAGATTCTATAATTGAGTAATTACTTAGTATTATTTAGATTAAATACTATTATTTGTAATCTAACTAATATTAACACCAACAAACTTAACATTCTCGCCTATATGTGTTCTTTTGAGATTATCTTTTAGTAAAAATTATTAATCTATTATAATTGTAATCTCTTAAATACAGTTAAATTAATATAACTTGCCAATAATCTTTTAAACTAAAGTTAAATAACATTACTTAATGTTTTAATATTTAACAAACTTTATATAACATCAATACACAATCACGAGATTATTTAGGGTATTATCATACAATAATTATATTCCTAATCCTAATCCATATCTATTAAAAAAATTTCTCCTAATCCTAAATGGATGTACTTAGTTTTTCATATGTTCATTTTTTTTTCCGCCAATTTTAATGTTTTAATTTTTTTAAAAATATTTTAGCTTTATCTCTATTATAATAAAACCATAGCAATAAGATTTTCCGTATCTTTATTATAATAAAACTGTAATAGTAAAATTTTCGGTATCTTTGTAGTAATATAATAGAGATTTTAAATCCCTTGATTTGTTTTGATTGGTTGATTTGTTTTAACTAATTGATTTATTTTTTTGTTTAGATAAGATTACTTAAAAAACTAATTTTTTGTTTTAAATCGGGAATATACAATTAAAAAATAAAATTTAACCAATTAAAATTTGATTTTTGTTGGTCAAAAATGAGTCTCTAACCAATTAAAATTTGAATTTCGTTTGTTAAAAAGTAAAAATTTAACCAATTAAGATTTGATTTTTGTTGGTTTAAAAAGGTATCTCTAACCAATTAGGATTTGATTTTTGTTGGTTTAAAAAGGAGTCTCTAACCAATTAAGATTTGAATTTCGTTTGTTAAAAAAGAAACTTTAACCAACTAGGATTTTTTTATTTTTGTTGGTTTTAAAAAAAAATTTCTAACCAATTAAGATTTAATTTTCGTTGGTTTAATGTATGTTACTAATAATTTATTTATTTGAATATTTTTATAATGATTAAAATTTTTTTTAATCTATATATATAATAAAACTGTAACGTTAAATGAATATGAAACTAAAACTCTAAATGAATACGAGTTCAAAACCATAAATGAATGCGGGTCAAGAATCTTAATTAAATACAAATTTTAAAACAAATTGAATATATGTCTAAAAACTTAAATGACACGAGTTAAAAAGTTTATATACGAAAATTGTAATGCATCAAAATCTCAATCAACAGAGATACAAAAATATATTCCGTATACAATACTGATCATCACTATAAATTATAGATTAATTTTTAGTATATATATCAGAGATATATATATATAACTAATAAATCTGCATATAAAAATTAAACCAGTGCATAGCACGAGACATCATCTAGTCTAATTTAATAAATTATTAAATCACAAAACAGATTCATAATTAAAAAATAATAATTATTGATTCATCCTTGTAAACATTTTATTACTTGAGTGGCTCCTTATGAACTTTAAAGTTAAAAAAAAAACATGAGTGAGTTATATACCAATGACCTATAATCTACTAATTAATCTACTACAATTAAGGATAGATACATCAATATATTTTCTATATAATTATTTGCTTAATTGATACTCAAACCCTGGTATGGAATATTAATATCATAATTTAATATTTTATATAAATATTCTTTATCTTATATATGAATCTTCTTATTAATTTAAGTTGACCCACAACATACACACACATAAACCCATGTTATTCCCATACAAACTGCCCATATATTATACACTTATCTCCTTAAAACATACAAAATAATAAAAAATAATTATTACATACATGCACACTTGTTGTTTTTTATTTCTCTTGTCTCTCTATATATACACTCATAGATTCACACATGTTCATACATACATTCTTAATCTCTCTCAATCTTCAAAATTTCACAGTTCTTTTGTATATTTCTAATTCTTAAATGGAGGCTTTGAGTAGTGTAGACGAAAGCTCTACAAGTACAGTTTCTATACAAACTCCGGCTAAATTTCCGGCGAGAAACTCATCGTCTCCGGTGAGTTTATTACACAGAATGGAAAGTGGAACAAGTGTTGTTTTGGATTATGAGAATGAAATCGAAGCGGAATCAAGAAAACTTCCATCTTCGAGATTTAAAGGTGTTGTTCCACAACCAAATGGAAGATGGGGAGCTCAAATTTACGAGAAACATCAGCGCGTGTGGTTAGGTACTTTTAACGAAGAAGATCAAGCGGCGCGTGCTTACGACGTTGCAGCTTACCGTTTCCGTGGTCGTGACGCCGTTACAAATTTTAAACGGAAGGTTAACGGAGATGATGAAGAAGAAGAGATTCGTTTCTTAAACTCACATTCGAAATCAGAGATTGTTGATATGTTAAGGAAACATACTTACAATGAAGAATTAGAACAAAGGAAACGTAACGGTAACGGGATTGGAATACCGGGGTTTGATTCTGTTACGGTGGTTAAAACGGCGGAGTTACTATTTGAGAAAACGGTAACGCCAAGTGATGTCGGTAAACTAAACCGGTTAGTTATACCGAAAAACCAAGCGGAGAAACATTTTCCGTTACCGTTAAGTGATAACGTTTCTGTGAAAGGGATGTTGTTGAATTTTGAAGATGTTAACGGAAAAGTGTGGAGGTTCCGTTATTCGTATTGGAATAGTAGTCAAAGTTATGTGTTGACTAAAGGTTGGAGTAGATTTGTTAAAGAGAAGAAATTAAGTGCCGGTGATTTGATCAGTTTTAAGAGATCATTTAACGGTCAAGATCAAAAGTTGTTTATTGGGTGGAGATTGAAATCCGGGTTTGGGTCGGATCAAGATACGGGTCGGGTTGTGAGATTGTTTGGGGTTGATATTTCCTTAAACGACGACGTATTGGTGAAGGAAGAAACGAAGATATTATTATCGTCGTTAAGGTGTAATAAGAAACAACGAGTCTTGTAATACAATTTTTTTTTTTTTTTTTGTAATTTCATAGAAAAAGACCTTTTATTTCTAGTATATTTTTTTAAAATTTTCTTGTCAGAAATTAACAAGTGGAAAAATTAATTAGGTGTCAAACAAATTTTATGTTAATTACTGTATCGAGACACATTTTTATTTAGATTATGTTTTAAATTTTAGGATAAAATTAATATATGGTTTGTAACAATCTTTAAAAATAGATGTAAAGTAGGTTTATTATAAACTACATAAAAATTTAAAATTAATAGTAAAAAACTCTAAAAAAAGAACTTAATCTTGCGTGTATATACATTATAATACCTTGATTCAAAATAGAACATTAACATGTTTGAGGTAGGTTTGTTATAAACTTTTTTATAATCATTCAAAACTAATAAATTTTTTTAAAAAAGCTAAAAATTAATAAAACTATATCAGGTACAAAATCAATTATTGTTTTGGTTCCGATTCAGATTTGGATTCGATGTTTCGGGTACATAAATTTTGGACCATTATACCTCTAATTCGCTATTTTATTTTTGTTTTAAGTCTTATTCAGATATTTTATTTTTTTGGATAGAGTTCAGTTCGCTATAGATATAGTTCGGGTTCTGGTATTTTTATATAAAAATTCAAAATTAGATAGATTTAATAAATTAAACTCTAAAAAGATAAAATTTGGTTATTGATTTGGTTCCCGTTCAGCCTTGTTTCGGTTTTTCAGATACATTAGGATCCATTGGAATATTTTTTCGTGTTTGATTTCTCTAATTCTAGTTGAGTTCGATTTAGATTTAAAGCCTCTAAAACAACATTTCAAAAATAAATTTTATAATATCAACACAGGTTTAATAAGCTAAATAAACACGGTTGAAAAAATAATCAAATCCGACGCTAGCGTGGATATAATCCTAATTTAGAATTCTTTTGAGGGTATACTCGTACTTTATGGGCCATATTGATTTATAAGCCCATTAATGTTATACTCGTACTTTATGAGCCTTACTGATTTATAAGCCCATTACAATTACCAATTTCATTATTTTTAAATAAAATACAAAATTTTTAAGAGATCTTGAATCTCTGTGTGATCTTTCCAACTCCTTCTCTACAATCTTCAGCTATTCTCTTCACCTTATCACTCACTTGACCTGTTCCTTTTCCAACTTCCTCTGCTGCTACTTTTACCCTAACAATGGCTGCTTCTCTCATTTCTCCAGCTATCTTACCCAAATTCTCTGTGTATTCCTTCAAAACCTTAATCCATAGACGTATTTTCTCCATTACAATGAAGATCACTTCCCGAGATCTTCCTTTCACAGATTCAGTCATCTTTTCCAGCTTATTCATTAGTGTTTGGCCTCTCTTCTCGGTTTCCTCAACCGAAGATCGTTCCACACCATTTAGTAATACACTTTGTTCTGTCTCTTTAATGAGGTCTTCATCAACAATAACTCTCAGTCCATTTGTTTCCCATCGCTTTCTAGCTTCTTCTAAGGCTCTTCCTTGTTCTCTAGCTCTCTTTGCTTCTTCCTCGGCCCATGATCTGAACAAACAAGATATGATGAAATCAGCACTCGTGGAACTGCTATAAACAGAGCTAAAGGCTTACACTCATTGGTTAGATATCAGAATGTAGTTAGATTCCTTCTTTAATATTCTAAGCATAATGTAGCTCGGAGTGTAGGAGTACCTTGCCATAGATAGGGCTTTACGTTCAACTTCCAATTCATACTGCAACTTTGAAATCCGTTGGCTTTCTTCTTCAGCCTCTTTTCGAAGATTCGAAACCTTCTCTTTCTCAAAAGATATCTCTGCCTTGTTACTCATCAAATCTTCCAGTTTCTCTTCTGCTTCACGTCTTAACCTTGAGAGCACCTCCATTTCTGACTCAACCGCAGCTCGTTCTTTCACCAACGCCAGATTCTCTTCCTCTCTCTTCTCCCTCAGCTGCTCCAACTCTGATTTGGCTACTTCCGCCATTTTCTCAACTGCTTCAATCTTTTCTCGTTCAATGGAAAGCTCTTTCTCGAAACTGGCATTGACATCCTTTTCAACCTCAGCAATGAGGGCATTATGCGCAGACACAGCTTTTTCAGCCATGGATTCTGCTTCGATACGTGTCAGTTCCTCACTAACAATATCAAAAGCCTCACCACTTGAAAGAGCAATGGCAGCTTGCGCTTTGGTGACGGGTTTACGAGGCTGAAACAATCTTGTGCAACCTAAAAAGGTATGTGCGTTATGCTATTAAGGTCATGACTGTGCAAGAAAACATATTAAGATGTGGAATCTGCGTATACCAAATGCAAGAGCAACAATTCCTTGTTCTCCAGTAGATAAATCTGCAATAATGGCAGGCCATGCATTTGGAGTTATCTTGTCAATGTCAATGAAACCCGAGAGTGCATACAGCATCTGCATGATAAAGTGAATTAATGATGATCTGAGATATTATTAGAGGTGAACAAAACCAAGGTTGATATGCAACCTTTTTATCAGCTTTTGGAAGCTGTGGTTTTTCTAAGGCCATTTTCCAGCTTATAAGATCCTGGCGTGAAAGAAGGCTGCGTTGGACAAGAAATAAGCTTAACCTTTAGAAATATGCTGAATATGAAATGCAAAGGTACTGTCTAAAGGACAAAATACTATAGTATTCTAATAACAGAAGGAACAATGTTTTTATTCTGTCTTGGTTCATGAAAATAGTGAAAAGATAGCACTGCCATCTTAAAGAGGAATTAAGACAGCCGCACCAGTAAACATCACTTAGGTGTTACTATCAATGCGGCATACAAATGTAGAATCACTTTTTGACAAGCTATATAAGTTTCCAATGACATAATTACCTGTCAGGGGAAAACAGGAATTGTCCTTCAACATCACTAAGCAAATCACGGTTAGAAAGCTTGCTCGTGATAAGTCCTGCCTCTGCCAACCCTGAAAAGAGTAAGCAGAATTTAGCTTCACATATTATGTTCTTTTCGCTTAGAATCAAACTTCAGAATTCGCTTCGACCTTGAATAGATGAAAAATCAGGGTCTTCGGGAGTAATATCATCGAAAGAAAGCTCAGTAACATTCTCTATATACATAGCAGGATATACTTTCGAAGTTGTGTTTCTGCAAAGAGTTAAAGAAAAACCATGAATGTATGACATCAACTGTTTAAAACCAAAGAAGAACACTTTATCCCACCAGATATACTAAAAATGTAACAATATCACGAAAATATACCTTGATAACGCGCTGCTGGCAGAAATCAGCCACCTGGCATATTCTCTCCGAGTACATAGATCACTAGGTTGGGTGTCAGTTTCAATGACCTGAATAAAAGAATGAATTGAACTATAAGCCGCATGATTTACAAGTGCAGACCAAATTAAAGCTCTACACCATCAACAACCATAGCGATGGTCTATACAACATTAAGAAAAATAATTACCTTCAGAACTTGCAGAGCTGCAAATGCTTGACACTGGAACTGATCCGCAGCTGCGGAGACAAGAATCTTTCCAGGATTTACTTGAGCAGATAAAGAAGGTGCAGGAATTCCTGCAGGAGAATATGTATTTCCACCATTTGGTATATCCAAAGACGTTTCATTGTCACCTAGCTCATCTTGACTATTCATGTTTAGCTCATCTTTTGACCAATCTGTTGATTCTAGCACAGGATTTTTAAAAAACTCAGTTTCTTTCGTTGTATTTATGTCCTCGGGTGTTCCGTTATTCTCAGGAAACTCTTCAGTTACAGTCACGGATGCTATTCCTGTATCATCTAAAGGCACAATATGAGGATTCAAAGTCGAATCCGATTCTGAAGAAACCTCAGGCAGCTCGTCAGTTATAGTCCCAGTGGATGCATAAGCATCAATGTCAGATAAAGAAGACATGGACTCTTCCTTCTGATTGTTAACTTGATCTTCTACATCAGACACATTGGTTAGTTCAGTGTTCTGAAGGCTACCTGGATCTTCAGAAGTTGGGTTTTCCATGCCGGCAAGATTACTACTTTCTGAATCTAGAAGAACTGGTTCAGTGGGTGAGTCTGAAAGAGATTTAGATTCAGAAATTATTTTCTCACTTTCTACTATGTCAGGGTCATTAATCATCAAATCTGCTTCTGGTGTATCTTGGGGGATCTTCTCGACAGCATCATTTTCATCAGGCATGCCATCATCAATTGACGAGGTCTCCTTACCAAGTAGTTTACTTTCACTAGACCGGTCATCACCTTGCTGAGCTATATCACTGTTTTCTATATTCCTACCCTCATCCTTAAGTTCATTTTCGTCACTAGCAGTGTCATCTGATGCTTGAAGCATGCTCTCCTGCTGAGACGTCAAAGAATGCATTTCCTGTTTTGGTCCTGCCCTCAGAAAAAAGATTGCCTTACAAATCAGTACAAAAAATTCCGACAGAAGCAATTAAGCGAGCTTGAATAACTTTGTTTGATTATAATATAAGAGAGAAGAAAAAGTTTGCACTTACTGGAGGTATTACGCTTGTTAAAAGATGCTGATGCATAGCTTAACCCAAGAATCAAGATGATTCCAGCCACTCCAGCTCCAACTACACCTGAAAGCAAACTACTTCCAGATTGTTATTAGTCCACCAGAACACCAGTAAACTAGAGCTTCAAAGAGATTTAACACAGCTCCATCTTAACATACAATGTACCATTTGAGTATTATGCACAGTCTAGACAACCCCTTCGAAACAAAGTGTACTGTTCATCAACTCGATCCAAAGATTATATGTACAACTCCATAAGAAGACAACATTCATGTTCAACACTCAAGTGAATCACAAAATTCCACTTGCAAAGTATGCAAACCATGTAGTACGATTAAACTCAATGACTGAACTACAACTCAACAAGCATTTACTAATGTGTAACCCTAAAGATTCCTCAGCTAACTATTCACATGATCATATAGATCAAACTAACTGTTCATCCACAAATATACCTTCAATCAAACTCTTATTCTTCTCCCTAGAAGACTTCTTATCGTCATTATCGAAATCAGCCCAGCCACCCAAATCATCAGCTGGTGGCTTTGTGGAATCCGATTCTTCATGCTTCTGTGAAAAACAAACAATTCGACCACGACCGGATATTCTAACTGGCCGTGAAGGTCGTAAGTGAAAGGCGTAAGAATTCCGGTGAACGGCGGAGGTCAAAGCGAGACGGAGCTGGAGGGAGTTAGGAGTCCACGTGGCAGTTGCAGAAGCCATAGAGGATGATTAGAAGATGTGGTAGGAGTCAACGTGGCAGTCGCAAAATCTTAGTTTAAGTGTTCGTAAACAAAAACTTTTTAACACCGTCTTTGTTATTAACAAGCATCGAATTAAGAGGATTATCGAAGAAGCCTACGAAGTTGCAAATTAAGCTCAAATCGAAACGGCGCAGATAGACGAAGCTTACAAAATGCGAAATGCGAGAAATGGCGCAGTAGAGAGGAAGAAGAAGATACGTATTAGGCAGCAAAAGTAATTGGGCTTTTGCACTGTAAGTCTAAATTGGGCCCATAATATCAAAAGTAGGCATAAAATATGAATCTAATATACGTATGAGAATAGTGATGTATCATCGTTATAATGATTCTGTGATTTATATTTGAGAGTAGGTAACTTTGGGAAATACTTAAATACACACTTTGTTTGAATAATGTTATATATATTTTTCGAAATACTTATATAATTAACAAAGTCCTACGCCGAATTGTTTTCAGTATAGTGGTTACATCATAGTTTGATTCATATCCGCTGCATTATGGTAGTTTAAAAAGGGAATTTTAGGGGTGAATTTTAGGTTATTGATCCAATTGTTGACAAAAAAAAATATTAACAAAGTCACACATTTAAATCATATAGATATCTCATATTTAAATAAACACACTAGTATCTATGTTTTGAATTTCGCTAGGCGCTACGTGTGCGGTGAAATAGTGCCTAGCGCTTAATTAATTAATCAGAGAATTACGCATGGATTAATTATAGATTAGTTTTTCAATTTATTCTATATTTTAATGAATTCACCAACAATTTAGTATTTACAATTTTATATAATACATTAATGAAAAAATATTAAATGTAACTATAAATAGTTTTCTAGTTGTAATTAACATCAAAAAATTAAATTCTAAATAATTTAATGTGTATGATTAAAATTAGTCTTAAATTTAATTAAAAGTTTAATAAATTCTTTTTAAATATTATATTAATCATATTAGGCGGATATTAATCAGATTAGGCGGAGATTATTCAGATTATGCGGAGATTAATCGAAAACCCAATTTTTAAGACCACCTAGGCATTAATCGACTTGATTGGTCACCGCCTAGCGCATACGCGGAGGATTAATCGCCTAAGCGGACGAGTTTTTGAACAAGGACTAGTACACTACTCACTCTCGTGTAAACAACTAATTTTTTCAATCATCAATTAGACTATCAACAATTGTTGAATTATTCAACAGCCTCCACATTCTCTTTCTATTCCACATCATCTTCTCTCTTTTCCACCTCAAAATTCAACACTTGTTCAACTTTCATACTCTACATCCAGAGTGGTATCTCACTGATGGCTCGGGCCCCCCGTTATGATTCTAAAATAATTGAGTCAACAAAAAGAATTTGGCAGATATTCAAAAAAAAAAATACCTGATTAATTCGTAAAAGAATCAGAAGAAATGGTTCAATCCTCTTATTTTTCTTTCTCAAACCGAGAGATCCATAAATCGGGATGAAAGGCTTTCATAAAAATTCTCGTAGAATCGAGAATGAGATTTTATTGAGATTCAATGTTAGAAGCAAAAGGGGAAAATAAACATAGCTTCTTATGTGATTAAATACAATACATTACATAACATAAAATGTCCAAGTACTTTATTCGAATGATAGAAGAGAGATAGTCCTTGAACAACATTAATTAACACCAATAATCTCATAGCGTGTTGATCTTTGGTTCCCATGCCGCAATCACATACTTATCCTCGGTCTTTGTTTTCTTAAAGGATTCACGAGAGAACAAATGATTTATGTATATGTCGATACTGGGAAATTTATCAATCACTGACTAGCTTTTGAAATGGTTAAGAGCGACTGTGAGATAATGAAGCTTTGGTGCTAAGCTTAGATCCAACGCAGAGACTTTTTCCCCCTCGATAAAAGGACTAGCGTGCGTAAAGATGGAGATGAGTATTCAAAGCTAGAAGCTGATCATGCAACGCCTTTTCAGATTCATCATTAGAGTCTTTGCTCAATAAAAATTTCGTGAAAGTGTCGTAAAGACAATATCCAAGAGAGTCAAATGAATAACGAATTTTGATAGGTGGTGTAGTCGGAATAAGGCATCCACTTGTCGTCGATTTTAAGTACAGGTACTTTCCCTTGAGGACTAATCTCTAAGAACCTGGAGTGTTAAATAAATTAAAGGTTCTATGTTGGTAAAGTAAAATAGTTCTAAAGAAACAATCTAATGTGATTATTTGTTATTTTGGACTCCAAAATTTACTAAAGAAAAAAAGTTGTATGGTATCAGAAGAAAGTAATTTTTAATAAAATATGTGTAGACGAAATTCTTTTTTTTTTTTTTGTTGGTGTTACTAAGAAAAATTATTTGTTAAGTAAAATGTTGATAATATGTTTAAAATGGACTTTCATTTTTTTAGGGTCATGTGTTAGATCTTATACTTGCTAACACTTGCTAAGCGTTAATAATTTTTTAGGGTCATGTGTTAGATCTTATACTTGCTAAAACTTTAATTTCCATAAATTAATGTGAATAATAATTGTATTTCTATAACACTTGCTAAGCGATGGTCCTTCATGAAGACTGCATCGTATTGCCAACAAAAATTAAGTTAACACTTGAGCTTGTATTTGTATTGTAACCAGAACTAGATCTGACCACATTTCATGAAACATTCAAATGGAGTCCTCAAAATTTTACGGCTTCTAAATTTTTTTTCTTCTTCACAATATATTGTAATATTTGCATAAAAAAGAAAAAGGAATTTATGTTAATATGTTCATGAGATATTGTTTGAGTCATAAACTTTTGAGATGTGAGTATTATATACAATTAATAACTTGAAATTTTTCTTATGCATCGAGAAATTTTAAATATTAATGTGAATAATAATATATTTATGGAAATTAAAGTTTTCAAAGAAATTTTACCAAAATTTTAAAGAAGACCAAAAAAGTATTTGATTTTATGAAGAGATTCGAGGATTGTTATCCAAATATATGGGTTGCTCACCATTCTAGTTTTAATTGTTTCAGCTGAAAGAACTTTCTCTAAGTTGAAGTAAATAAAATCTTAACTACGATCGACTTGTCACAAGAAAAGTTAAATGGATTGGCTATCTTATCGACATAATAAAATATGCTTAAAAATCTCGATTATGCAACTTTGATAAATAATTTTGAGAAGAGTTATATTTCAGAAACATAGTTATTAGCTTGTTTACGATACTATCGCTTTCTCTTCCAGCATAAATTTTATTTACTTTTGATTTATCTATTTTTTGTATTGTTGCTTCATTATTTTGAATGGGACCCTGTAAAATTTAGGTACGACTCTGATTGTAACTAAGCCAATACAATTTCCACAGAATATTTCTCTATAAGTTTTTTTTTTATCTTAAAGTTAATTAATAAAATAGGATAAGTTTAACCGTAAGAATTTCCTAAAAGCAGAGAGATTTTCAAATGAGAAATTATTATATATTATTTTATTTTTAAGCTATCATAATGCAGCAAATAGAAATCAAATTTTGGTGTCAAGTCATTAGTTAGCTCATCCTAATCGGAAGAAGATGTTCTAGATGTATAATTCTAATCTAGGGTTTTCGGATGAAAGAAGCTGACCATTTAGGTTTGTCGGAAAAGTTAATCAGACGAGTGGTGTAGGAAAGGCTCTTCTCCTCGAGGGTGAGAAGAACTCGTTGGCTGTACGGGCCTGAAACCACAAACATATTGACTACAACTATAACTCTATAAGACTCAAAGTTCAGAAATTAATTGCAAAATGACGCTTCATGCAAAAATACAAAAGAAAGAGAGAAGAAGCCATTACAATCTCCGAGAGCATTAGGATAACCAACTGCAGCTTTCACACAGATTTGGATAGACATCTTGATTTGATAATTTATTGCAGAGAGGGATGAATGAATGAACTAATCAGTGAAGATGGTTAAGCATTTATAATGTCTTTTTTTGTCATATGATATTAGTGTCGCGTTTGCATGAGAGACGATCCCATACGTAATGATAGGGATTTGTTTTTGGTTATATATATATATATATATATTATAATATTAGCAACAAATTCATAATGAATAATTATATCATTAAAATTTTGTAATGTCATCAAAGTTTATTATTAAACAGTTGGGAATCATGTCATAACCTAGTTCTGGTCAAATGAAATATATTTCTTATTTACATAAATTCTGACACGGTCTATCCATGTGAATTAAAAATATATATAGTTTTTCTTATACAAATTAATGACGACCAACATCTACAAACTTACATATGTTGAACTAAACATTTTGCCCATTAACAACTAAACTATAATTAATATTGTGAAGTTTCAAAAAGTACCAAAAAATGGTTAAAATTTACATACAATGCAACACTCACTGAAATTGTAAGTGGTCTTTAACCTAATGGCAGATAGTAAGTCCACTAAAGGTAAGACACTACTAACATGTCTCGGGATCAAGTCTGCCGTCTGTAATATGCAGGAACTTGACTAATAGGCCGGTTAGTTGTGACCTAATGTTAATTAAAAAAAATGCAATACAAATTTCTCGATAAAAAGAAAAAAAAAAAGTAATTTATTCATTAAAAGTAAGATAAGAAACACATATTTTTTATCCATTAAATTATCCAAAAAAACTAAATTAAATTAAACCAATATCAAATTTTATCATAATAATTATTTTTGACAGCTGCTTTTTAGATTTTGTTTAATTTATTGTTATAAAATAAATTACTCAATTACATCATACAAATGAATTAATTAATCACAAATATTCAACCATTTAGTTTCATTTTTTTACAAAATTAAACCATTTTTTTTTCAACTAGCCTAGTGGCTTTTTAATTCCCCTCCTTTAACTGCAGGTAGGGGGTTCGATCCCTGGTACCTTGAAGATTTTTAAAGTGACAACACCACTGGCCATCTGTCATCATCGGCAATTAAACCATTTTCTAATACAAATAATCATCTAGTTATAATTTTTAAATTAAACACAATCCTAATTCGTTTAACCAAATCCAACCATCTATATATTAATGGACCATACTCGTATTAATGGGCCTTATTGATTTCAAAAGCCCATTAAAGTTTGTCTTCCTCAAAAATCTTTAGTTCGTTGGTTTCTTCTTCAGCTAAAAGATGTTGCTGAAGAAATCTCTGGTTGGTTCGTTTAACGGCGATCAATTAACGACGTCAAAATACTTCGCCGGAGCTCCGACTAACTTCGTCTCTTTCCCTCTTTCAGGTTTAGCTCTTTACTTTCTCTGTTTGTTTCTTCTAGCTGATATTTAAGTTTCGAGAAAAATTAGTAAGATAGAAATTAGACTTCTTAAGGTTTTCAATTATTGGATTCTCTGAGTCACAATTTGAATT
The DNA here is from genome assembly GCA_900406405.1 of Lepidium africanum. NCBI lineage: Eukaryota > Viridiplantae > Streptophyta > Magnoliopsida > Brassicales > Brassicaceae > Lepidium > Lepidium africanum. Next base: position 12,708 of record OVAX01001265.1, on the reverse strand, counting down.
CAGTTTATGATTAGTTTTATTGTGTTGTTATGTTGCAGGCAAGAAGAATTCATATTCTCTAAGAATAAACAGGTTTGAATATTAAGAGATTTTCTTCACTCTCAAGTATTCATATATATAGTTTTCATCAAATTCATATCTAGTTTGATGCATTTTTTCTAGGAATCAACAAGTACAAAACACATTAAAAGAGAGAATAAATCCACCTCTAATATGTGGAAAAGTATCACCTCATCTTCATGTTCCTGATCACATACCAAAACCTCCATATCTTGAGTCTACCACATTACCAAAGATATCAAGTGAATTTCAGATTCCTGATTCTAATGAAATATTGAAAATGAAAGCAGCTTGTGAGCTTGCTGCTCGTGTTCTAGACTATGCAGGAAGTTTGGTTAAAGTAAGTAGAATGGTTTGATTTGATCATGTGGGTATCTTCCTAATGTTCTTTTGAGTCTCTTTGGTTTTTATGGATGTGTTTATTGTTATTTACTTTGCAGCCATTTGTTACTACAGATGAGATTGATAAGGCAGTGCACCAGATGGTTATTGAGTCTGGTGCTTATCCTTCACCTCTTGGATATGGAGGATTTCCTAAAAGTGTTTGTACATCAGTTAATGAATGTATGTTTCATGGGATTCCGGATTCTCGTCAGCTACAGGTTTAAAGTTTGAATCTGCTTTTATGTATTCTCTTATTGTATTACTAATCAACAAATTGTTTTCAGAATGGGGATATAATCAACATTGATGTTGCAGTTTACTTGGATGTAAGTCTTCTTTGAGCTTCTTTTGCTAATCTGTAATCAATCGTTTAACAGTTTTTTGGTTTCAACTCTTAAATAAGGGGTATCATGGAGATACGTCAAAGACTTTCTTATGTGGCGACGTCAGTGAAAGCCTTAAACAACTTGTGAAGGTTTATGGAATCTCTTGTTTGTCTCTTACAATGACTTGTTACCTCTATGAAACCATTAGTGGTTGACTTGATTATTGTTTTGATAAGGTCACAGAAGAATGTTTGGAGAAAGGTATATTGGTTTGTAAAGATGGTGCAAGTTACAAACAAATTGGGAAGATAATCAGGTAACAATACTAACCTGATTCAATCAAACATGAAGGGAAGTTAGAAAGATCAGCTTTAGTGATTTCTAAATTCCAACAGTGAGCATGCTGAAAAATATGGTTATAATGTGGAGAGCTTCATTGGTCATGGTGTAGGAATGGTATTACACTCAGAACCTCTTATATATCTTCAACAAAACTGTAAGTAACAAAAAGAGTTTCTACTTTCTACAACAACTCTTCCTCATGGTGAAATTTCACTGAAAACTATCTGTCTTTTGCAGATGATTATCGATTCGAGTATATGATTGAGGGTCAAACGTTTACTCTTGGTGAGCATTCTCTATAAATACTTTAATGTAATTCGATATACTCTTATAAATTGATTGGTTTCCATTGGCACAGAACCAATTCTTACCATCGGAACAACCGAGACTGTGACATGGCCAGACAAATGGACAATATTGACAGCAGATGGTGGTCCAGCCGCACAGTTTGAACATACAATTCTTATTACTACATCTGGTGCAGAAATTCTCACCATAGCATCATAAACTTATCACAATGTTAAACAAGTTCACATCATAAACCTTTCATTTCTCTGTGTCAGGAAAAGGTAAGTTAATCATTCAATGTTTAGTTTGATTGTTTTCTTTCTTCCTATGACTTCATCTTCTCGGTTAGGATATATGATGCAGCTTTGTCAATACATGGAAGCTACAATGTGATTTTGACGTAGTATATTGGAGAGTGTATTAGTGGGGGTTAAGCACATAAAAAATCAGACAAGACAAGGCTACTTGTTTCACTTTTACAGTTGCTTTAATTGTTTCTGCTGTAGAAGAATATAAGCCAGTTTGGTTCGGAGCAAAATCACTTCCATGAACACTCAGATTAATCAAATGTTTGGATTTATTTATTGATGTTTAACTACTATTTTCAATTGCACGTATTTGCCTATCATTATCTTTAACCGTCCATTTTCGTTTTAACCGTTTTGTTCAAATAGAGTAACCAGACTAATGAAAAAAGATATTCGGTTATAAGCGAGATCGAACTAATATTATGTCGGATTTAATTTGGTTCTACATATTTAAAACCGAAACTAAACCGGATTTTAGTCAATACCTATTAGTTATCATATTTTTAAACCTGAAAAAACCGACATGAACCGAATAGTCAGAACTATACACACTCATATGGATCATACTCATTTAACAAACTCGAGGTAACGATTAGTTAGTTTTATTATTTGACACGTATAGATGCCATAACTTCTATTTTGATTGGTCCGTTGACCAATCAAACCAAATCTTCAAAAGCCTGGGCCAAATACAAGTATAATTTAATTCTTCACACGTCCCACGTTTATCATTTTCCTATTTGGTTGTATATGGACCGGCCACAAATAGTCAACATAAAACCAAGACGCGGACCTTTCCCACATTTTCTATAACTTAAATCACTTGCCGTCCATGGAATCCAAATCCAAATTCCCCCAAATCATCCTTTGATCTGTTTTTGGAAATTTTTGGCATGTGACCATTTATCATAATCAACTATATATACACTCCTAGACGTTTTGTAAAACTCAACTCACTCAACACATAAAACCAAAGTCCAATCATTTCTAAGCTTTTAAAAGTCTTTACTTGATCATAATGGCTTCTTCTTTGATGTCTCTCCAATCTATCTCTATGACAACTCTTAACAATATGTCTTACAATCATCAATCTCAACGAAGCTCTCTTCTCGGTTTCTCTAAATCATTCAAGAATGTTGGGATCTCATCTAATGGTCCAGATTTCTCCTCTCGATTTAGTTTCACTCCTAAGAAGAACCTCATTGTTTCTCGAACTGTCTCTCAGAACGTAAAAGAGACCACAAACTCTAGCCCAAGTAAGTTAAATGATCATTTCTTGTTTTTTACTATCTGACAAAACTAAAATATTCAATTTTTAATTAAACTCTAACTTGAAAGAACCTTCTTAAATCTTTTGAAAATTTTAAATAAAAATACTTGAATCGAACTAAATACGACCGAAAAAAGAGTATTTTTAAGTACAAATTGATCTGCACTCAAACCGATTCCGAACCCAATCTAAACTGCAATTTAAAATATCTGAATGGATCTTATATAGTTGAACTTTAACTTAAAATCTGAAAGATTTGATCCGATCAAGTCCACGTACCCGAATAGGCCAATTTATACTTTGAAAGATAAAGATAAAAAAAATCTTGTAAAAGACTTGTATCTAAGCTCAAAGAACCATAAATTTACAACCCTGATCACCCAAAAATATTATCTCAATTCTCAAAATCAAGTACCCAATTCACAAATTAAGATTTTTTTGGGTCTCCTTGTGAAAAATTCAGGTAAAGTTCAAGAGCTAAACGTGTATGAACTCAATGAAGGAGATAGACACAGCCCAAAAATTCTCAAAAACACCTTTAGCTTAAAGTTTGGTCTCGGAGATCTTGTACCATTTACCAACAAATTATACACCGGCGATCTCAAAAAGCGTATAGGAATCACCGCCGGTCTATGTGTCGTGATCCAACACGTTCCGGAGAAGAAAGGTGAAAGATTCGAAGCCATTTACAGTTTCTACTTCGGTGACTATGGTCACTTGACTGTACAAGGACCATACTTGACTTACGAGGACTCATTCCTCTCAATTACTGGTGGCACTGGGATCTTTGAAGGTGCTTATGGACAAGTTAAACTTCAACAACTTGTGTATCCAACAAAACTGTTCTACACTTTTTACCTTAAGGGTATTGCTGCTGATTTACCCGAGGAACTCACCGGAACGCCAGTTCCACCGTCTAAAGATGTGAAGCCAGCGCCGGAAGCTAAGACTTTGGAGCCTAACGGAATTATAAGTAACTATACTAATTAGTGAACAACATTAGTATTATCTTTGTAGTAGATGTCCTTATAATGATATATTTAAAAAAAAATCATACTATTTACACTGTAAAATAATATTGAGTTTTCGAGGATATTCTTATTTTTCTTTAAAATTTATAGCCGTGAGAAAAATAAAATATTCCGTTTTTATTTTTGGTCAAATGCAATCTTAAATAAATATAGAGAACATATTACGGGTTAAAGATTTGCAATTCCTACTGTTTATAAAAGAATGCAATTGTAAATGAATTTTGGCGGCTAAAGAAGTTGCATGAGACAATATGTAGACTTGAACCATAAAACATAGCAGACTTTATTATATCACTAAGAAGAAATAAAATAGATATATTGATTTTTAAACAAGAAAAATGTCTAAAAGTATTCTTACTTTGTGGAAAAACATTCACTTAACACTACTGTTATGTATACATGGTCTTCTTTTTTTTTTGTCAAACGTTTTATATATATGGTCATTATACAAATTTTAAATAGAGGAATCCACTTTGTTATTTTGCTTTTTAGCATTTCATATTTTGTTCACTCTTAACACATTTACAATTTCGTGACTCTATATTCAATTGACAAATTTACCATCAAAATTATTTACTTTCATTAATTTGTTCCATCATTTGGCTTATATAAAAAATCAACCCTATGATAAGTCATGGATTTTTATCATGATTTAAAAAATAATTATACATTTAAGAGAAATCTAAATGTTGTTTGATGCAGCTTATCAATACATGGAAGCGTCAATGTGACTTTGACATAGTATATTGGAGAGTGTATTAGTTGGAGTTAGCACATGAAAATCAGACAACACTAACTTGTTTCACTTTTATAGTTGCTTAAACTGTTTCTGCTGTAGAAGGATATCAGTTCCACAAACACTCAAAATCAAATTCTCTTTTACATCTGAGAAATGAATATAGGACTATTTGCAAACGAAAATTTCATACAGTACTTTAAATTTATTTATAGCCGATTGTTTTTAAATAACCTTATATTTAAGCCCACATTTTTTTTAGTCTTTTCAAAACGGCTATTTTATATGATTATGAGTATGAAAGAAATTAAATATATACAATTACGGAGCATACTAAAACCTTCTCCAACGAGAGGTTCTTAGTGAGTTTTTAATATTAAAAAATTATTATAATAATAAAAAGTAGGTAAGACAAAAAAAATTGTCTCTTGTTTAAGAGTTTTAAGACCACCATTATCAAGAGGTTCTTAAAAAAACTCAAATTACAATAAAATATTAATATTTTTAATTTAGATTTTTTTTAATTTTTTAAAAATAAATTCTTCAAATTACATGTTGACATGTGTTAAGAAATCATCTCATGAGTTTCTTAATTAAGAAACTATCTCTTTTTCTTCCTTCACTTTTTATTATTTTATTAATTTTATAATGCTAAGAAACCCTCTAGAGCCTATTGATAATGATGCTCTAAGAAATGGTAGAGACTCAATTATCCAGATGTCATGTTTTGATTAATTTATTTTTTATAAAAAAAAAATTTAAATAAAAAAACTAAAATTTTATATAAATATTAATATTTCATTATAGCTGAGGATGTGTGGCCCAATGGTAGTTAGCACTTTAACATTCCTCAAACACTAGAGTTCGATTCTTCCTTGATGCAAAGGGAAGAAAAAAGAGTGATTTTAGGATGTGGACATTGTCTATACATCGGGCCATGTCGATCCAATTATAAGAGTAAAAGTTTTTTTTTTGATAAAATTTTAGGTGCGATTAATATAAATGAAGCTGAGCTTCAAATTGTTTTACATAAGTTAAGTTAAAGCCCAATAACCTAAAATCTATTACCCCAATAAAAAGTAGCCCAAAAACATAAATGGTAAGTGATGGTCTCGCTATCTAAGCGAAGAAGACGAAACGGTCGAGGAGGAAACTGTGAACCATCTCTGAATCAGTTTGCTCGCCAATGTTGGGTTTTGTAGTCTGATTACAACAATTCTATTCTTGATTGTCAATTTGATGTTGGCAATTAGAGCTTGTGGAGGCCGATTCATCTGCATGTGTAGTCTATTATTTCTCTCAGTCCAAATTGAGAAAAGTGAAGCTTTCCATATGAGGAGGAGGAGATAGCGATCAACCTTTCCACAGTTGAGGGAGATGAGTACTGAGATCATGTCTTCCCACTCTATCGGAAGTCTTGGTGCAGGTAAGTTATGTGTTAAATCTCTCCAAATTTCAGCTGAGAATTCACACATGTAAAAGAGATGATTACGGCATTCTGATTCTATGTTGCAGAGGAGGCATATATGAGGAGTGTTGAGGTCCCAGGTTAGCAAACGATTGCGGGTTGGACGCCGGTCTTGAATAAAAAGACATGCGAGTGTGGGGTGCTTCAGTATGCCTTTTCTCAGCCACACGATCCTTGCCCAATTGACAGTTGGGTTGTCTCCTCGAAGATAGTTGTAGATTAGAGCAGAACCAAACTTTTGGCTTGGTTTTCCATTGGGATGCCACTCGTAAGTGTCTTCAGAATCAGTTAGGTTGATGTTTGTGAGAGCTCTGTGTAATTGCTGTAGTTTATCTGATCTCGCCGGAGGAAGACTCCAATGATCATTATCCCAAATCGAGGCTAGTTTAGCAGTAAGTATGATACATGTTAATCTAGGTCATTGGCTTCCAATAAAATCGATAAGAGGCCCAAATTCTGTCCATGGATCTTTCCAAAAGCTGCATCTTCTCCCATTGCCAAGTATTAATCTAATCCATTTTAGTGCAGTAGTTCGGAGCTTTAACAATTGTTTGAAATTCCTAGTGTGGTGTTGTGATGGGTTTACGTCCCAAATTATCATGTCTTTGATCACATTCTCATGTATCCAGGCAACCCAAATTGATTCTTGCTGGAAAAAGAGCATCCACAGAAGCTTCAATAATGAGGCGATATTCCATACTCCCAAATTTTTCAAACCTAGACCTCCTTGCTCTTTCGGTTTTGTTACATTCTCCCAAGCGACTTTTGCACCATGTTTCCCTTCTAAATTGCCTTTCCAAAGGTAAGCAGAGCACATGGAATTGATTTCTTTAATGCACTTCTTAGGTAGTATGACAGCTGCAGTCCAGAAGTTAGTAATTCCAGTAATTACTAAGTTTAATAGTTGAATTCTACCTGCTAATGATAGGTACTTTGATAACTAGGCTTCAAATCTGGATTTAATCTTCTGTAGCAGAGGTGCACAATCAAGAAGCGTTAGTTTTTTTGAGCTCAACGGTAGTCCAAGGTAGCGAATAGGAAGAGATCCTTTTGGCATTCTAGAGAGGGATTCAAATGAAGATATTGAGTGATCTGAGAGTCTTGTGGGGAAGAAACAAGACTTTCCACAGCTAATGTTCAACCCTGAAGCATCTCCAAAATCCTTAAGAACTTTCAGAGTGTTTTCAAGTGAGGTTTGGGAGCCATCTGTGAACACAAGCAGATCATCTGTGAAGCATAGATGTGTGAGCTGAGAAGATCGACATTTTGGATGATATCCTATGAGTCCAGATGCTGCAGCTTCATTAAGGTGAATTGATAGGACGTTCATAGCGATGCCAAAGAGATAAGGGGACAAAGGGTCCCCTTGTCTCAACCCTCTAGTCCCTTTGAAATATCCATGTAAGGATCCATTTATTCCCACCGAGTAAGACGGAGTAGAAATGCACTCTTTGATCCAATTTATGTACTTGATTGGCAAGTTTAGGTCGTGGAGACATGCAATAAGGAATTCCCACCTGAGAGAGTCAAAGGCTTTGGCGATATCGATCTTGAGAGTTCACCTGGGAGGGCCTTTGTCTTTATGATATCCATTAACAAGCTCTGAAGTAAGCAGACAATTTTCAAGGAGGAGCCTTCCCTTTAGAAACGCCGATTGATTGGGTAAGATAATCTTTGAGAGGAGAGGTTTAATTCTGGACACTAAAACCTTGGAGATTGCTTTGTAAATCGTGTTACAGCATGATATCGGCTGATAGTCTTTGATTATAGTTGCTCCAACATATTTGGGGATAAGTGTAAGTATGGTTGTGTTTGTTACTGCAGGTAATGAAGGTGACACAAAGAAGTTTATGATAGCTTTGACGGTTTCTGCTTTATAGAATCCTGAGGTAAGACCAGGTCCAAGACTCTTATTAGGGTTGAGTTTGTGCAAAGTTTTGGTGATTTCCTCATCTGATGGCAGTCTTTGGATTGATATCTGATCTAAAGGAGAGCATCAATAATGTGATAGGCGAAGGCCCGTGTAAGGGGACAGAGGAGGGAGGGAAACATGATCGAGAATGTCTGTAAAGTGGGAGACGGCGATGTTGGCCATCAACTGAGGGTCTGTTGACGAGAACCCATCGACACTTTGGAGAGAATGAATAGCGTTATAGGCCGTACGTGTTTTAGCAACCTTATGAAAATAAGCTGTGTTTTGGTCTCCATAGGCAAGCCAGTTTATCCTTGATTTCTGTTTGAAAAAAGCTTCTTCGATTTCCTTTAGTTTTAGTAGCTTCTCATGGCAGTTTTTTTCTTCTGTAAAGTTTGCAGCAGTGTGGTCTCTTAGGGATTGTACCTGTGCAGCATGAAAAACAATGTTAGCCTCACACACTCGAATTTGGATTTGGGAAAAGTTGTTTCTGTTTAGTGTTTTAAGCTCTCTTTTGATTATTCTCTGTTTGTAACGCATCCCTCTCAGACTGAAAATCTGATTTTCACATATGATCCAATTTGCAGCGACTGTTTGTAGGAATTGGGGATGGGTTGTGAGAAAGTTGAAGAATTTGAATGGCTTGGTTCCAATTTGGGGTAGGTTTGGGGTTATTTGAAGTAGACAAGGAGAATGGTCTGAGATGTTTGGTGCCAGGAACTTTGCAGAGCTGAAGGGGTAAGTGGTAAGCCAATCTTCATTGATAAGGGCACGATCTATATTTTTTGCAATTGGACTCCCGTCCTGTTTGTTAGACCAAGTAAGAACTGGCCCATGGAACCTTAGATCTTTGACATGAATGTGGTCTAAACAGGCTTTAAAGTCAGCCATCTGCTGGGAGATACGAGCGACATGGTTGGAGGAGTGGTTGGAGGAGTGTTCAGCAGGATCTCGTTAAAGTCCCCTCCGAGGACCCAAGGAAGAGGATTTTGGCTTGTGATTTGATGTACTTGTTTCAGATCATTCCAAAGGTAATTGGGTTCATCTCTGTATTTTTTGCGTAAACAGCTGTGTAGTAGATTAGTAAGTTGTTTGGCCCTGAGATTTGGCATGTGATTTGCTGATTTGTTTGATTTAGCCGGTGGACTATGAAGGAAGCTTTCTAGATGATTAATATATGGCCGTCATCGTCTTCAAGATGGTTTGATAAGTAAGACCATTGGTTACCGAGATGCTGCACAAAAGGTAGTAAAATAGAAAAAAATTTGACAAAAAAAAAATTTATTATGCAGAACTCTAAATGAGTATCTCCACCGTTGGAGATGCTCTAACAAACAATTCATTGTGATTTATTATTTGACAAGTACCGATGCCATAAATTCTGTTATCATTTACAATTGAACAATCAAAATCAAATCATCAAAAGCTTCGGCCACATATTTAATTAGAATAACTAATTCAAAGCTTCACGCGTCCGCACGTTTATCATTTTCCTATTTGGTTGTATATGAACCGGCCACAAATAGTCAACTTAGAACCAAGACCAGGACCTTTCCCACATTTTCTATAACATAAAATCACTTGCCGTCCATGTAATCCAAATTCAAATTGCCCCAAATCATCTTTTGATCTATTTATGGAAATTTTGGATGTGACCATTTATCATCATCAACTATATATACACTCCTAGACGTTTTATAAAACTCAATAACTCAACACATAAAACCAAAGTCCAATCATTTCAAAGCTTCTAAAAGTCTTTATTTGATCACAATGGCTTCTTCTTTGATATCTCTCCAATCTATCTCTATGACAACTCTTAACAATCTGTCTTACAATCACCAATCTCAACGAAGCTCTCTTTCGGGTTTCTCCAAATCATTCAAGAGTTTTGGGATCTCATCTAATGATCCAGATTTCTCCTCTCGATCGAGTTTTACTCCTAAAAAGAACCTCATTGTTTCTCGAGCGGTTTCTCGAAACATAAGAGAGACCACAAACTCAAGATCAAGTAAGTTATCTGATTTTTTTTTCTTTCTTATTTTTTAGTCCCAAAAGCTTATATATTTTTTAATTAAATTATATTCTTCCAAGAACTGTTTTAAATCAACTCAAACTCGAGTCGACAAAAATAATTTTTAAAGAACTAAAATCCACCCAAACCCGGTTAAAAAAGTATATTTTAAGAACTGAACCCAACTTTTATCCGAATAGAATTTGAACCTAATCCAAATTGAAATTTTAAAATACCTAATGGATATTATATAGATAAATATTAAACCACAAAAATCTAACTTATCGGGTCCGAGTACTTGAATATCCAAGTCTAGGTGAATTTGCAAGATAAAGATTGAAAATTCTTGTAAAAGACTTGTATTAAAGCTCGGAAACCATAAATTTACAATATTGATCACTTAAAAAATCTCAAATCTCAATATCATTGTATCATGTACCCAAATCACAAATTAAGATTCTTTCTTGGTCTTTTTGTGAAAAATTCAGGCAAAGTTCAAGAACTAAACGTGTATGAACTCAACGAAGGAGATAGACACAGTCCAAAAATTCTCAAAAACTCCTTTAGCCTAAACTTTGGTCTCGGAGATCTTGTCCCATTCACCAACAAACTCTACACCGGCGATCTCAAAAAGCGTGTGGGAATCACCGCCGGGCTTTGTGTCGTGATCCAACACGTTCCGGAGAAGAAAGGTGAAAGATTCGAAGCCATTTACAGCTTCTACTTCGGTGACTATGGTCACTTGACCGTACAAGGACCTTACTTGACTTATGAAGACTCATTCCTCTCAATTACTGGTGGTACTGGAATCTTTGAAGGTGCTTATGGACAAGTGAAGCTTCAACAACTTGTGTATCCGACAAAACTGTTCTATACTTTTTACCTTAAAGGTATTGCTACTGATTTACCGGAAGAGCTTACTGGAACGCCTGTTCCACCGTCTAAGGATGTGAAGCCGGCACCAGAAGCTAAGGCGCTTGAGCCTAGCGGAGTTATAAGCAATTATACTAATTAAGTAATTAGTGACACAAAATCAGTCTTATGTTTGTACTAGATGTCCTTATAATGATATTTTTCTAAGAAATCATATTATTTACGATGTAATTTAATTTTGCGTTTTTGAGGAATATATTCTCTTTTTGTTTTAATTTGTAGCTGTGATAAAAATAATATATTAAGTTTTTTTTTTAAAATGCAATTGTAAATAAATTTTGGTGACACGGTAAAACATTATGGGTCAAAGATATAAAATTTATACGGTTTATCAAAAAAAAAAATGCGAACATAAATAAATTTTGGGGCTGAAAAAGTTGCTTGAGACAATATGAAAATAGACTTCAACCTTATAAGATAGGAGACTTTATGATATCAATAAATATAAATAAAATAGATATATTGTTTATTTAAACAAGAAAATGTCTAAAAGTATTATTACTTTGTGAAAAAACAGTCACTATTTTGTTATTTTGCTTTTTACCATTTCACATTTTGTTCCTTATTAACATATTTACAATTTCGTGATTTTCATGTAACCATGTTGATAATTTACTCAATTGACAATTTAACCATCAACATTATTTACTTTGATTAATTTGTTACATCAGTTGCTTCTATTGATAATCAAACCTATCATAAGTCATGGATTTTTCATGAGTTATAATAATAATAATAATAATAATAATAATAATAATAATAATAATAATAATAATAATAATAATAATAATAATAATAATAATAATAATAATAATAATAATACATTTAGAAGAAATCTAGTTTTGGTAAATCGTTTTCTCGAGAGACAATGCTGAAATTATTTTCTCGAGTTCATTTTTTGGGGATTTTTTTCTTTGTTTTTAGATTCTCTTATATGTTCGTACATGTTTTATCTTTTTAGATTTTGTCTCTTGGAATTTTTTTTTTTTTTTTATCATCGGATTTTGTAATCTTAGAATGTATATATATTATAAGTGGATTTCACATTATTATGATATAGATATAAAATATTATTGACATTTTTTCAAAAATATAATATTGTATAAGGCACTAGATATTTCTATTATACTTATTGTTTTGTAACGTTTAGAATGTAGTATCTGAATTAAATATCTCTCCAATTATGATATATATTTCATGTAATTGATTACAAGTCGCACGTTTTTCGTTCTTCTTTTTGTAATTTAAGGACCGGCCACAAGAGTTACAAAGATGCAGTAGCTAACGGTTTCCGACCCTCGAAAGGAGGTATTGAGAAGCTGAACAAAAACATGAAGAAGGCTCACAACAATGACTCCAAATCAAAGCGGGCTTTCGACCATGATGCAAAACAGGTGGCAGTGAATGCAGATCGGATGGATGTGGCAGAAAGCTCTGGTCAAAACATCACAGTGACCAAAGACGACACGAATAACTCTAACTCTGCCAAAAAAGTCCGCAGACCTCTCTTTCAACAAGAGACTTCTTTGGATGGAACTAATGATGCTATGGTACATTTACAGGATAATCTGATGTGCTTTGAGGATCCTTCTGCGGTTGTCAAAAAAGATGAAATCCAGAAGGTGAAGGAATCTAA
>OVAX01001264.1:0-49450 GCA_900406405.1 Lepidium africanum | reverse complement strand
ATCCATTCCATTCACATTCCATTCACATCCATATCCAAAAACGTAAAAATCCTATTATCATCATACCAAGAACTGAATGGAGTATCCAAAATCTATGAAATATAATTATATAGCTCAAATTATTATTTTTATGAATAATTTAATTTTAATATTCAAATTTTTAATAATAAATTTGATTATATTATTATTCATTTTGGAACAAAATAACAAAAAATCCAGAATATTCGAATCTTTATTTAAGTTTTCAATGTTGTTAGACTGTTTTAATTAAATTTTAATTTGTTTTGATATTGAAAAAAATAATACATAATTTCGAACTTGATCAAAACTGCATAGTTCACATAAAATTCGGATCTTTAACAAATTATCACAATCGAACCATACCCAATCTATACCAAATCGAACTCAATCCAGAAAATATGTCTAAATAGGTGCTAATTGAATAAAACCAAAAACCTGTAAATTTGAAAAGCTTGATTGGAATCTACATGAATCTTAAATGTCCATATATAACGAAGAGATACACGACTTAGTTTTTTTCTTATAATTAATTATATGAAATATCAGTTAAAATTTAAATAAAAAAATATTTAATTATGAAATCCAACTGAATCCAGCTAAATTGTTGTATATGCAAATGGTAGTAGCTGAATTGTGAAATTAATTATAAATTTTAGTTACCATTTAGTACATTTGTATCCTCTTATCCACGCATGTTGGATAGCAATAAGTAAAGCCTGCACCGTTCCACGATGTGACTGTAGCAACGACGTGGAAAGAATCACCATGAACAGAGAATAAATTTCCATGCTGTCGGCGTGAAAACAGAAAACCGTTACCGGTGACAAGAAATTATGATAACCGCTTTTAGATCTTCCAAAACTCATATTTCTTCGTTCTTAATTATGTTAGTAATTAGATTTTCAAATTTTTATTAAAAAACTTATTTAAAGATACTTTATAGACTATACCTTGACTAAATTACCTTATTACTCTATTTCATGACAATTTTTGTGATATATTATAAGTAATTACATAGAATATAACCTTCAGTATATCATTTTTTACTCCCTTTTGTGATAATTCTTTTGGTAATTTTTACATTTTAATTTTTGGTTTAAAAGACTTATTTTAATGGACTATCACCTTCAATAATCTTCGATTTATTTTTACATAATTTTTGCATTGTTTATATTTTTTGTTAATATTTTTTTTAAATACATTATGTGGTTAATAATTGTTTCTAGATAATCTTTTCACTCTATTTTTTGATAATCCTATAAACTCATTGTTTTCTTTAAAATTTTTGCTTCATGATGTACCTCATTTTTATCGATTTTAAACTCGTTAATTCGCATGTTTTCAGAGTCTTTGTCTATATTTTAGAGTCTTTTCAAGTTAAAAACAAGTTTATTCTGGATTATTCCCGCACATCATAGATTGGAACAAATCAGAGCAATTTCTGGACTTTCAGCGGATTATCGCTGATCAATCGATCAACCTCTTGATCAATAGATCACACTTCTGAGCGAGAGCCACACACGACATGAAGATCGACCAACCAAGGCAAGATCAATCGATCGTCTCAACACCAGAAGATGCGAATGACCTTCGGATCGACCTTGCATCCCAGGATCGACCAATCCGGCCTCTCAAAGTATTATGTGCCCGACCTGGAGATCGACCAAGTTTAGTTGGAGATCGACCCATCATCATTGATCGATCGATCAATAGCTTGATCGTTCGATCCTCGAATCTGCGAGACATAAATTTAAATTTTCCTGTTTTGTACCTAGGAGTTTTGAGACATATAAAACCCTTTTCTATTTTATTTTTAGGAGGACTTTTGATAAGGTGGCTGAGTTACTTTCTATAAGCAAGGGAGAAGATTTTCTTCATAATTTTGAGAAGATTTTTGAACCCTCTTTGAATATTAGTTGCTATTTCATGTTTTCTTTCATCTTCATTGTTGTTTCTAGTTTGATTATGTCTGAGTAGTTTCATAATCATGTTTAGGGTTTCTAGGGATTTAGAAATTGATAATTAGGGTATAAATAGGGTTTGATCATTAGAAATTCTCCATCTATAACTATGTTTAATGGTTAGATTAGCATGATCACCTAGTCTATGATTTTAAGTTGTTTACTTTCCAAAAGCCACTTAAACACTAAAACTAGTGTAGATGAACAACTGGATCTTAAGCAATGACATTTGATTGTTAACAGTAGTTGTGGACCAACTAAACCTATTCGATAATGCCTGTTTTTATCTTTAGAGCCAATGACCGTTAGAATTTCTAGGTTGTAAATAGAGTAATAGGCACTACGACAGTGAGTCTATTAGAATTCTTTGTTCAAAGTCGAGAATGTTCTTAAGTATTCCCTGAATAATTTATCTGATTAGCTTCTTATTTCTTGATGAATACCCAATGCGTGATGCTTTTAGTATAATTTGAAAATCATCTAAGTTGTTAGTTTATTCTCATTTAATCATCGTTTGATGTAGCTTGAATTAGGATTGAGTAATCAATAGCGCAATACTTGGATCTTCGTGGATTCGATCCCTATGTACTAGTATGTTTACTGTGCACTTCCAGTAGATTTATAGGGTTAAAACCTGAGTAGCATCACTTCACACTTCCTTATAAGAGATACCACCTTATAACAATATGAACATATTTCGGTTAATTGATCTAACGTTGAATAACTTATGCTTTTTTCAGTTTTTTGTTCATTGTTTTGCTGATGTTATTAAACCTATAAAAATTAAGAAACTGCGGTGAATAAATGTTCTAATAGAAGTTTTTTTATTTATGAAATTTTCTAATTTTTGTATTTTATTTGTCAATTTTATATAGTTTATAATAATAATTTTAGAACAATCAATTATAAAATAAAGTACTGAAAACAAAAAAAAACCTTACAAAAAAGTTAAAACCAAAAACCAAAGAAATTACCATTCATGATTTTGAAAAACTAAAATTTCCCAAAAAACTTAATACAAAAAATTGAACAGGCCCTGAGATTCAATATGATGTTCGAAGAAATCAGGATGTGCAAGTCACAGTTGAGCAATTAGTGATTTAGCTTAATTTAGGAGGCAGCACGAACAACCTCAAGGACGAGCTATTAGTGATTTGGATATTCCTCACCAACACTATCAGAATATATCTGCTATTCGCCCTCCACCGATCCAGAGGCAAGACTATGAGATCAAGCTTCAGCTGATTTGATTAGTCAAGCACTACGTGTTCAATGGTCTTCCATGCGAAAATCCAATGGACCACATCGAGAATTTCGAAGACATGTGCAGCGCTACAAGTTCAACCGAAGTCTCTATGGATTATGTTAAGTGCAAGCTTTTTCACCATTCGCTTTCTGATAAAGCCTCCAGATGGTTGACATCTTTACCTCTAGGTTTGCTTACCACGTGGGAAGAGGTTCGAGCAGCCTTTTTGGATGAATTCTACACCAAGTCAAAGACTACGGCATTGAGGAATAAGATCACTACATTTCAGCAACGTTTTAGTGAATCATTCAGTGAAGCTTGGGAAACATTTAAGGAGTACCAACGAGATTGTCCACATCATGGGTACTCAGATGAGCAGTTTCTAAACATCTTCTATGGTGGGATTGACTGGGATTTAAAGAACTCCCTTTATGCAGCAAGTAACGGGGATTTCATGACTAACACAAGGGGTGAAGCTTTCACCCTTATCGAAAATTTAGCTGCAAGTTCTGGTAGTCACTGTCCACAGTATGACAGAGGACGAAGAGTCAATAGTGTGGAGACCCAGAAGATAGATGAGCTTGCTGAGAAGCTCGATATGCTTATCAAGGCTAGTCAGGGTAGCTAGAAGAGTGTCCATCAGATGGATGACGATAGAGAGGTAGCACATGTTCAAGACGATTACGAGATGTCAGATGAGCAGTGAGAGGTCGACTATGTGAACTGGCAGAACAGGGTTCAGAATCAGAATCACCTGTCTTACAGAAGCATCAACGTGGAGAATCCTTAGGATGTTGTATTTCCAGCTCCAGTGATGCCATAAGAATCACCTTTTCAAGGGAAACCGTTTGTGCCAAACCAAGGTCAGAGGTGGAATAACCAAAGACCTTATGGGCATAATTCAGGGAATACACATTGGCAAAAACCTTTTATGCATTTTCAGCATATTGCACTGCTACAACATCAGCAAGCTCTTGCGAGCTCTTCAAGCACATCGAATGACGAGATCAAGGCTTTGATCCAACAACTTGCAACCAAACAGTAGAAAACCACCAGAGAGCTCAACACCAAGGTCGATAGTATGTATAATGATCTTAAGAAAAAGTTCGAGTCAGTCTCTGTAGATTTGATGAAGTTGGATACTCAGGTAGCTCAAACTCCTGAAGCAATGGGAAGACCTCAAGGAACTCTTCCACGGAAAGTTGAGAAGAATCCCAAAGAATCTTGCAATGTGGTCAAGTCTAAAACCGAGGGATGCCGTGTGAAGCAGGAGGTGAGCAAGGATGGGATATACAACCCACCGATTCCTTATCTAAGAGAGCTAACTAAGCTTGAAGATCAAGAAGAATTTACTATCCCTTGTATTCTTGGGAAAATGATTTTAAGTAATGCACCTTGCAATTTGGGAGCAAGTGTAAATATCATCTCATTGGAAACTACGAAGAAGTTGGGAATTGAATTAATGCAGGAACACAACTCCTCCATTTCTTTTGGAGACGCCACCTCAAAGTTCCCACGCGGAAGGTTAATTGGTTTCACTCTTCTTGTTGAAAACTGCAAAGTTCCAATAGATTTTACTATGGTGGAGATAGCGAGAGGTGGAACAGTTCCTATACTTTTAGGAAGACCATTTCTAAGCATTGTAAGAGCTAAGATCGATTTCCCTAACAAGAGGTTAATTCTGGAGAATGTTGACAAAGAAGTCGCTTATCCCATTAGAGCTTCTACTAGTAATCTCTGTGGTATGATCATAACTTTAAAGGTAAAAGGAGCAGTTTCATATTCCAAAGCTTTATTTTCGACATGCTTGGCACATGATGAACTCGAGTATGAATCAGAGGAAGAGTACAGTGTTTGTCTTGAGGTTGCAGAAGACTCTATTGATCATGATGACATATGTGTCTTTAACAACAAGTCTGCTGAAACTTCTGAGTTTATGTTGAGAAACTTTTGTCTTAAAGTTTTTGCAGGTAAGCTTGGGATTGAGACTATGGGACCATTCTCTATGAAAGAGATACGCCCTGATGGAACTGTATTAATGTTGGATGCTATAGAAGTTGAATTCCACAAGAATGATGAACAATTGAGGGAGTTCATCACCGATGAAAAACTAACAAAGGGAGAGAACATTCCTCCCAAGAGTCAATCCACCATCTAAGTGGCATTCAAGTCAAGCTAATGACTCTAAGCAAGCACTGAGTGGGAGGCAACCCACTATTATGTACTTTTTATTTTCATCATTTATCTGTTTCAAGTTTATTTTTCGTTTTGGTTTGTTTTTTGTTTCAAGTGAGGAAGTGATCAGAGCACCGAGAACGATCAATCTATGTTGGGATCAATCAATCATCAAGGAGCAGGAAGGTAGCGTACGATCGAACGATCGACCTCTGAGAGCAAGATCAATCGATCAGACTTTCACAGAGCCATTCGCCTGATCTCATGATCGACCTACGCTTCCGTGATCGATCGATCATTGAAGATCAGAGACCATACACCCAATCAGACAATCACATTTCACAGGAGTGATCGATTGATCGTCAAAAGGGAGTCACAAAGGGAAACCCGTTGATCGATCGATCGTCGACCCAGGTAAGTGTCTGTTTTCAAAAGCTGGTTCAATTCACGTAAATTGAACCGGAAAACACATTTAAAACAAATATCACTACGCTTTTAAGATCAAAACATCAAAATTTTAAGAAAATTTTTGTTCTTGTGCGATTTTAGGAGATTTTTCACAAAAACTTCAATCTCTCATAACTTTTTTTATTCTTAACGGTTTTGAACGATTCTTGAGTCTAACCCACTCAGATTTCCCCCTCTTTTTGATTATCTAATTGCCATTCTCGATCTGCAAATCATTATCTCCAATTTTGATTCTGCGAATTTGAAGGAATTTTGGGAAGTTTTGGATTTTAAATTATTGTTGATTAATTGTGTAACTCAATGTTCTATCATTGTTATATGATGATTTTGGACATAACTAGCCCAGAATTTGGTTGATTTTTTCATAGAATTTTATTTTTAGGTTGAAGAAGAATTTAGGTTGGATTTGGGAATTTTCGATTTGGAATTGAGATTAGGTTGAATTGATAATGAATTGCTGGATGTTTATCTATGTATTGAGGATTAATTTAGACAATTAATTTCTCCACNTTATCTATGTATTGAGGATTAATTTAGACAATTAATTTCTCCACAATGTCATTCCATTATAGAATTTTTGATTTCTCACACCTACTTTATCGAACTTATGCTACTATTGTTCGTGATCTTTGTTCCCTGATAGAGTATGGTTTATGCTGGTGAAAAGAGACCTTATCAAAAGGTCAGGAGATCCTCAGTCCAGGAAAGAGGTCAGTCTTCTGGTGGCAATTCAGATGTCCGCACTCTAACATCGTGGCCTAGACCGAAAAAAAACCTATTTCAACCCAACATCGGGAATCGATCAGACCCTACTTTGTTGAAAACTGATCATGCGTATAAGGATAGGAACACAAATGCAAGCTGGCAAAATTTTTATGAGATTTTCTATGATCAGTTGCTGAGGAACAAGACGGTTCCAACCAAGTTTTTCTGCCCCACTACTCTTGACATGCTTGAGATTCTGGATTATGTAGGTGCTATGATTGAGAGGCTTGGTTTAGATACTTTTGTGTATCACAGTTATCCGCTGTATCCAAAATCAGTCAGTCACTTGTTAGCATCCTAAGATGTTCATATGGCTACTGATCCACTTGCTCCAGTATATGCTGATATCTTCACTTTCTTTTACAATGGAGCTTTGTACACGATGACTATCAGGGACATCTGAAAGCTATATGGTTTCTGGGAAGAAGCAGAGGGACGGATGCCTTCTCAGGATGGTCAGGCTAACAACACACTCTAGCACGTTTTAGCAGATGGAGGTTTTCAGGGTCGTGGTTCGAAGTTTACACACATCAGAAACCCTGCGGTTAGGATGGTTGCTAAGATCATCGGTTCGACCATTTCTGGTAAAGAGGAGTCGGGATCATTAAGGAAGCCTGAGCTGGAAATACTTCATCAAGGCATTGCTCCAATAGTTCTAGATCTTTATTGTGACATGCATACTCTTCAATACTCACATCTTGACATCAACTGGGGATTTAAGTTTGCTAACCTACTCATTGAGCATAGTTTCAGAGGATCACTTGCTACTCTTCTGAAGGAGACCATAGTTAGTCTCATCACTCAGATTTTCAAGTATCACAGGATAAACCTTAGCAGCACGTAGACGATAGAGAAGATCCATTACATAAACGACAAGTTTTTGACCAATTACACTTACTTGAATGCTAAGACTAAGTGGAGGTACTACACTTGAGATTGGGATCCTTGCAGGTGCAAACTTCCAGCACTAGAGATCACATCAGTGACTTGTCGATATAATCTACTTTTTGAGCCATACATCACGAACCCAGAGATTGCAGAGAAAGAGCCTCGTGGTCCAACTCGCCGTGCTGCTCCCTATAGATCTGAGGATGCACCAGACTGCACTACTCATATGCATACATAGTCTCAGTCCACTGCCGAGCAGACACTTGAGCACATTATTCCAGAGTATAGTGCAGAGTATGATCTTCCTCCTTTCTTTGATGATTTTATTGACAGGGAGTATCAACTTTGGCAATATGAGGTTGAGCAGAGGAAGCACTCTATGTTGAGACGTATCTGGCACGCACTGAGGAAGGTCAAGGTGCCTGTACTTTCTTTTTTAGGAGACCCCTCAGGGAGTAGAGCTAAGACGAGTAGACAAACTTCAGTTGCAAGACCTACTGTTGCTGGACATGGGCCTACTGATGCATCTGATGAGGATGAAGATGAGCAGACATTGGATCACTGCCTACCCCACTGTCGCATAGCTATAAGCGATTGAGAGAGGTGCAGCTTGGAGTAGCTCAGCGTTTGATTGACATTCTTACCCTTTTGCTTTTTATTTTTCATTTATTTTTAGTACTCTTTATGTTATCTTTTTATGCGTAAGCCGTGCTCTCTCTAGGCTTATTCTCACACCGGGACACTTACAGTGACTAACGATATTTTTCTTTCTTTTGTTTTTTTTCTTTCTTTTAGTTTTATTTTTAGATATTTTTTTGGTTTTATCGAGTCTTTTTGTGTCTAAAAACTAATTTGTAGGAACCGTGATTTTCGAGAACTATTGCATTATCATGAACTAAGTACCATTCATTCGAATTTGACAAGGATCGATTGACTATTGGAAAACCTAGAGACTTCGCAACTTCTTAGTACCACCCACATCCTCTTGGGTATTCGAAGAATCTCATGCATGTTTCACACCTAACCAAACTTAATTTTCTCGTCAAGGGAGCTAGCATACTTGGGGTCGAGCTCTCTTTTCAGTGCAATGAATGATTTTCCTGTGTGAGTATGGTTCTCCTCTCTTTATCATTTTGATTATTCATTTAACTAAATGGTAAGCATTGTTAGTGGGCTGAGGGAAAAAGTGCTTCAAAGACACTGCTATTTGCTTGAGTGATGTTGGTAGTCTGAGGGAAACTCCAATGACTTTACCCTTTACTTAAGTATTTTGAGTAGGCTGAGAAGAACTCCAATGACGCTACTCTTTTTTACACATTTCGAGTTGCTGAAAACCAACCAGATGAAAATTTGAGTTAGTTTGCAATGAAAATGAATTGAGAGGAAAAGAACCATACAAAAGGTAGTCGTGAGATTGAAAAGGAAACTCATGTGTCCCTTGATCGATGTTCCTTTAATGAGACCACACTTAGATATATTAGGAAGTTGGTATGGTGCATTCGGATCACTCACTTGGATTGTGGAGTTTAACTAAGATAGTTGCTAAGTTTGGGGGAAGTACAAGGTGGTCTCGATTCTGTTAGGTGAGTTTCATGTGGTTTACTTCAGGAATTAATTATGCAATAGTTTATGACGAATGAGGTCCTTAACTTGTATATTTCGTTTCGTCTTTTGTTTCTTTGCTTGAGGACAAGCAAGAAGCTAAGTCTGGGGCAATGTATGTACCTCATTTTTATCGGTTTTAAGCTCATTAATTTGCATGTTTTCATAGTCTTTGTCTATGTTTTACAGTCTTTTCAGGTTAAAAACAGGTTTAATCTGAATTATTCCCTCAGAGCATGGATTGAAATGAATCAGAGCAATTTCTGGAGTTTCAGTGGGTTATCGCTGATCGATCGGTCAACCTCTTGATCGATCGATCACACTTCACAGCGAGAGCCAAGCACGATGTGAAGATCGACCAACCAAGGGAAGATCGATCGATCGTCTCAGCACTAGAAGATGTGTTGGACCTTCGGATCGACCTTGCATCCCAAGATCAACCGATCCGACCTCTCAAAGGATTATGCGCCCGACCTGGAGATCGACCAACTTTAGTTGGAGATGGACCATTCATCACTGATCTATCGATCAATACCTTGATCGATCGATCTGCGAGACATAAACCTAAATTTTACTGTTTTGTATCTGCGAGTTTTGAGACATTTAAAACCCTTTTCTATTTTATTTTTAGGAGGACTTTTGATAACACGGCTGAGTTACTTTCTGTAAGCAAGGGAGAAGATTTCCTTCATACTTTTGAGAAGATTTCTGAACCCTCTTTCAATATTAATTGCTATTTCATGTTTTCTTTCATCTTCATTGTTGTTTATACTTTGATTATGTGTGAGTAGTTTCATAATCATGTTTAGGGTTTCAAGAGATTTAGGAATCGATAATTAGGGTATAAATGGGGTTCGATCATTAGAAATTCTCCATCTATAACTATGTTTAATGCTTAGATTAGCATGATCACCTAATCTATGATTTTAGGTTGTTTACTTTCCAAAAGCCACTTAAATGGTAGAAATAGTGTAGATGAACAACTGGATCTTAACCAATGACAGTTGATTTTTAAGGGTAGTTGTGGACCAATTAAATCTATTCGATAATGCCTGTTTGCGTCTTTAGAGCCAATAAAATTTAGGATTTCTAGGTTGCTAAGTAGAGTTATAGGCACTACGATAGTGGGTCTATTAGAATTCTTTGTTTAAAGTCGAGAATGCTCTTAAGTATTCCATGAATAATTTATCTGATTAGATTCTTATTTCCTGATGAATACCCAATTCATGATGCTTTTAATATAATTTACAAATCATCTAAGTTGTTAGTTTATTCTCATTTAATCATCATTTGATGTAGCTTGAATTAGGATTGAGTAATCAATAGCGCAATACTTTGTTCTTCGTGGATTCGATCCCTATGTACTAGTACGTTTACTGTGCACTTGCAGTAGATTTATAGGGTTAAAACCTAAGTAGCACCACTTCACACTTCCTTATAAGAGATACCACCTTATAACAATATGAACATATTTTGGTTAATTGATCTAACGTTGATAACTTATGTTTTTTTAAGTTTTTTGTTCATTGTTTTGTTGATGTTATTAAACCTGTAAAAATTAAGAAACTGCGATGAATAGATGTTCTAATAAAAGTTATTTTATTTATGAAATTTTCTGATTTTTTTATTTTATATGTCAATTTTATATAGTTTATAATAATAATTTTAGAACAATCAATTATAAAATAAAGTACTAAAAACAAGAAAACACTTATAAAAACAGTCAAAACCAAAAACTATAGGAATTACCAATTCATGTTTTTGAAAAACTAAAATTTCCTCAAAAACTTAATACAAAAAATTGACAAATCAAAAACCAGAAACCAAAAACTAAAAGTTACATCACCATTCATAGCCTATTTTTAACCATGATCAAGTTTAAATTTATTAAAATTTTAAGTGTGTTAATCTTGATTAACACATGTTTTAGACATATAATTGAATTTTTTTAGGTGTAAGTTATATGTATAAACATATACTGTTTAGACTACTGAGAGAGGATTGGGTCAAGTTTAATACGGATGAAGCGCCTAGGGGTAACTCGGGCGTAATCTCAGCAAGAGGAGTGCTAAAGGATCATAATGGTGCATGGATGGGAAAATTTGCATTAAACATTGGTATTTGTACAGCTCCCTTAGCTGAATCACTGATTTGGAGCTCGAGGTGGATTCAGAAATTGTTGTTTGGTTTTTGACAAAAGGGATTGGTATGACTTTTTTTTATCTAAAGATTGGACGGTCTATATTTTTCATTCTTTTCGAAAGGCAAATCGTAAGAGACAATTTACTCTTAGGGTATCATTCATTTATTATAGAACCGGATAGTGTTATGACGCTTTTGATGGAGGATCGATGCAGTTAGTTTAGCACACCCCCAATCATTTGTTGGAATTTATGATTCTTTGTTTGAATGAATAATTTTGGGGCCTTACTCCATTTCTTGACTAAAAAAAACAAATGTTTAGTTATAATTTATAGCTAACATTCTTTAAATTTTATTGATGTTAAACTCAATAATGAAAGAAAACCAAGGAATTATCAGAAATTTTGCCAAAAGATAATCTATAATTTTTATTGTTATCGATATGTAATGAATACAGCTTTTCAAAAATCTTCTAAAATTTTGAATATTTTTTCGAGGTGGTAAAAAATCGGATTTATAAAAATTAAAATTGTCAAAAATTTGTTCAACTCACTTTATTGCCATTTTGTTAACAGAACTGAATCCAAAATACTTTTGGAGTAAATCGTCAACATATTTGCATATACGGCATCAAACATTTTTGGAATTCGATTGATCAATCAGCAACACACACGTGTAAGTAAGTGTATGACCTTTCAACATCACTGTTGAATTCATTCATTTACTCCTACGTTTTGCAGTTGGTTCATACTATTAAAACCAATTAGATGTGTCTACGTATTGTATGTACACGCACATACTAACAAAAATCTTCGAAATCTTTGGAATTATTATGAATAATACAATTTCAAACAGTCACTCTAAGAAAAAGATATTGATGTTGTCGTATGTTAATATCTCTACAATTGATACAAAATATACGTTAAGCTACAGTTTATCGAGTTAAATGGATGCATGACAAAATTACTGTGGTCCAAATTCAACACTTATTATTATAAACGACAAGATGTTCTTTTATGTGAAAAAATAAAAAAGATGGCGAAATTATGTCGTTGAGATTTTTTGTTTTGTTTCCATGCATTTTTTTTTGTTCTTGCCCTTTTATAGTTGAAGCCGAAGAAAACTGATACTACTCGCAAGCTTTTTTTTTTTTTTTGGTATCATACGAAATTTTGTAAAGTGAGTGTTAGAATTTGTACAATTGTTAATATATATATATATATATATATATATATATAATATAAGTTTACTATAG
Source organism: Lepidium africanum (assembly GCA_900406405.1). Lineage (NCBI taxonomy): Eukaryota > Viridiplantae > Streptophyta > Magnoliopsida > Brassicales > Brassicaceae > Lepidium > Lepidium africanum. The sequence continues at coordinate 36,927 of OVAX01001264.1, read as the reverse complement.
TCTCTTATAAAATCTTTTTATGATTTTAGATAAGTTCATCACCTTTCGACAATTTTAGATCATCGTATAATCCCACGTAATAGAACTTGTTTTATGAATTATATTTTGTCAATCTAATTGATAATGAAAAAACTATAAAAAGTTCTTATTTATGAAAATTGACATTTACATGTCTTAACCATATTTTTAATCATTTAATTATTAAGATTTGATTAGTGTAGTGATGGCTGAAACGTAGGTACAGAATGTTTGACATTGGTTTGCTTATTGCATAGAAAAAATTGTTACATAATCTTCATGTGATATTATTTAGGGATGCGTTTGAACTCTAGTTTTGTTGATTCAAATATTTTTTTTTCTCTGTAAAAAAGTCGATTCAAATGTTAGACAGTAAAAATAAAACAAACTGTATTACACTGCTTTGATAAAAACAAAATGTATTACATTGCATAGATAAAAAATTTCAAAAACACAAAAAAAGAATGTTACAATTAATAAAGCTTTCTGTTTTTGTTAGTTTGCTAAAACATACTTTAAAAAAGATTGAGAAGATGACATAATCTGTTCAATATAAATCATAGGATTCGACACTTCTCCCTAAAGAGGCAAACTCATTTATGAAGATACCAAATAAAAATCGATATAATTTGAATAGCTACTCATAGATTTAATTAATTTGGTCAAATATAAATTCTATCGACACGATGACGTTTTAGCTCCAATTATTGCTTGATTAGAAATTGAAGAACTGAAGATACCCCAATGGTATTGGAATGTTAACAACGACTCATACCAACATGTTCAAATTTACTAAGTAATCCTCGAGTACATACCTAACCCAACTTGCTTCCATTACTGTAACAAAAAAAATTTCTTTCTTTTTCTTGTTATATAATTGGTAGAAAAATAGTATTTACAAAGTTCACACAAAGTAGCATCTAAAATTTGACTGCTAGACCAAAAATATCATAACTCTTAGGCTGGAGAAAAATATTTTATAAGACATTATTGTGAGTTCATTTTTTTTTCATATTTGTCACCTTTGATATACAGAGTACATCCAGTTAATAAATAATAATTTTATGCGATTATATATATATATATATTATACATATGTAGCATATATAAATATTACTTATAAAAAAGACAAAAAAAATCAGAAGATAAAAAGTTTTTGTTTTGCAAATTGTGAACACAACATATAACCATAACTTTTAACAAAAAAAAAACATAGAAATTCACAACTTAACAAAAAGCAAATATCACTAGTTTATTTATAATAATACAAAGCAATTTCGAAAATAAGATCACACACAAATTCACAAACACAAGGTTAAAAACATTAAATTAGTTCCACAGTTTGTTCATCAAACAAACTCCAAAGCTGCTCAATATCAAACGTCAAGGTGGCCTCTTTATTTGTGGCCGTAGCTTCTGGACCGACCACATAAGTCGCTTGGCTCTCCTCTAGTAAACTCTCCAACCACATATGACATATTATCTTCATTCCTTAGATTACACTCGATTTCATCATCGCCACATTTGATACTACTTTTACAGACTTTATTATTGTTGAGTCCAGAGCACGAAGGAATAACATCAGGTTTTGGCAAGACATCGTCAATAGAGAAGGATCGAGGTCGAGGCTTTACAACTTCAGTTCTTTGAGCCTCAAGTAATGGTTTTCTTCTTCATTTGGTGCTACTAATCGATTCATTCTTTTTACTCAAATGAGTGTTCCAATAATTCTTAACATCATTAGCGGTACGACCAGGCAATCGACCAGCAACCAAAGACCATCTAAACATCGTAAAACAATAAACATATGAGTAGTTGGTGTTGAACTTAGGAAGGAATAGTATCAAGTAAATTAACAATACCTATTTCCTAGAAACTTATGGAGACGAAGAAGAAGATGAACTTCATAAAAACTAAATTTTCCTTTCTTGATACTTGGCTTCAAAGAGTCTACACCTCTTCCTTCATCGATTTAGTCCTAAAAAATCTATGGATGTTCACACTGTCAGTGATTAGAAATAATGTGCTGTGCGAACATATAAACACGTGTACGTACACAAATTTTCATCAAGTTCATTTCAGAAGTCAGCATTTTTTTCTTATGCTAAATAAAATCTTTGTTTAGGTCCAACATAGATATGAACATGATAAAGAATTTATCATGGAAGCTATATGTCCATTAAAAAATTTATTTGTGGCACCTAGTTATACGATGTATATGCTTATATATATATATATATATATATTTTTTTTTTATATATATAGCTGAATATAGAGCAGAAATTACTTTTGGCCGAATATTGGAAAACAGAAGACTATTCGTAATGTGTGAGCATAAAAATATCATTCCAGCTCTTAAAGGAACTTGGTGCCATTTGCCTTCTCCATACTTATCAACGCATTGTCTTAAGAGACTATCTTCTTCGGCAGTCCATGCACCTTTTCTCAATCCTTTGGCCAAGCCAATCATGGACCAAATATTCATAATAAAAGAACTAAACAGATTAATATAAAATTAAGGAAAAAGATCGAGAAGAAGGATTTATATTATGGTTTCACAAAACCTTGAAGTAGTTATATAGAGAAGGTGAGTATGAGCCATAATATATATACAAGGGTGGCGAGAATACGAAGTGACGTGTATGTTTGGTTTATCGTAATAAAACTATTAATAATGATTAGAGCCTGATGAAGTTACAGGATTACAAGAGAGACTCTTTATTCCAAAAAAGAAAAAAAATAGAAAAGAAAAGAAAAAGAGAAATGTATTACAGTAAGCGTTTTTTTTTCTTACAAAAAATAAAAGAAGCAAGTCTCTCTCTCTCACTTTTTCATTTTACAGACTTTTGGAGTGCTTTTCTTCACTTTCATATTTCTCATCATCCTCTTTGTTGCTTACTTCCCCAAAACCAATTTCTGACTCTCCATTGCATGATTGAGGGTTTAGGCTTATGAAGGCGAAGGAGAAGATCAACTTCGTCATAATCAAATTTTCCTTTTTTGATATTTGGCTCCAAGTAGTTCAACCATCTTAGTCTACAACTCTTCCCGCATCGGTTTAAACCTATGTAACCAATTTTTGACATAAACTCTATTAAGTATCCTTATGAAAAATCAATGAATCGACACAGCCTTTACACACAAAGATTTTTCACTTTTCAGCTCATTTACTAATTAAAGACAAGCCAACAAGAGGGGCTACGTACCGACAATATGTATCTTTGATATATTAATATACATTGTTTTGTATAGGTTCACCAGTTATGTCGACAACCAAACATGTTTTCATTGTGATAGATCATATATACCCTAAAGCATGAAAAAACGATTGTTGACCTACTTGTTACTATACATATATATATTTTCAAAATTTTACTTTATAGTTAAGACAGATCAGGGAAATAAAATTATAACTGACTGATTATACTAAATCATATATAACATATACCAGCTCTTAGGGGAATTTGAAGCCATCTGCCTTCTCCATACTTATCAATACATTGCCTCAGGAGATTATCTTCTTCAGCACTCCATGTTCCTTTTCTCAACTCATTGGATGAATCTTCCATGGCAACAAAGATAAAATATCAAATATGTCTAATCAACTTGTAATAATGTATTGGCTCGAAGAAAGAAGGTATATATAGTGTGGCTTCAGAATGAGTATGTGAGCGAATGTATGTACACGTGACGATTTGAGGGAAATGACGTGCAGGTTGGGTATCCACATTTGTCATGTTTAGGCTGTCGTGAGCTTAATTTGCTCATTTAGCCTCTTCTGCTACTGCTACTCATTTGGCTTTGAAAATGCTTCATACACCCTTAGATTGTTTATTCATCCTTCTTCATTCCTCAAACAAAAAAAAAGAATGTTTAATTTAATAAAGTTAGGAGGAAAAAGATTTATGATTGGTGGCTCCTGGTAAATGATCATAAAAGAGAGCAAGTACTTTCATGCACAAGACATGCTACGTACGTAAAACTTTTGTTGTTTAAATCGATCTAATAGATTTCCCTCTCTCAGGTTACTCTTTCTTTTTATCTAACTTGAATTTCATTAAACTAGGCTTGATAGCCAATCAATTGGTATATAATTTACAAACGATGAATCACAGGAAAGCTCTCTAACACTATTAGTCAGAAAATTTGGTATATAATTCATATTTCTAGAAATTAAATAAAGAGAGAATCACTTAACAAAAAAAACTCAAATAAAGAGAGGAAAAGATGAAGAAACTCTTCAGTATCGCAAAGTTTTCCATGCATGAAGAAAAAACCGGCGAGTCATCTAGGTTCGCCATTAACTTCAGAACATCTAAATAGTATTTCTCAGGTTAGCGCTGGTTTGGATCTAAAATATTCAATTCATAGTCAATCCCTAACAATATCATGTGGAACAAAGACAATGATGTAGAGTCGAATTCAGGTGGGAAAAACAACTGACGTGGCAGTACTCGACCATTTGATCAAACTCGCACTAAGCTTTCTTTTATTTGTTTAACTATATCAAGCAGAGGCGATAGAAGGAGTGATGACGAGAGGTGTTTTGGACATGGAGGAAGACTTAGTTGGTGAGCACTTTTTCTTATTTTTTCCATCTCATCAGGAAGGACGAGCCGGTATAGAGGTGTTGTGCGAAAGAAGTCCCGATACTGCCTTAGAAGAGAGAGAGCCCAATACTGCGCCTACAAGAAAAGGTCCATTTTGAGACTGCATATTTGGTCTGGAAGGTGTCCCGAAGTGGCTGTCCACACGGATTACAGAAAAGAATGAGCAGTCCGGTACAGATTGTCGCAAATGAGAATTTAGTCTGGAAACTGTCTAGAAATCTAGACAATGCATAGACAAAGATACACGTTGTCTGTAATTCCAGACGGGTTAGTTTGGGACAGTAAAAGACAACTCCAGAGTAAATTTTTTTCAGACAATATATTGCATTAAGTCTGGAAACTTTAGACATGTTGGGACAATTATATGTTGCCTTAAAATTGTATAGACAGAAATAGACTGTTTTGTGCAGTCCCATTTTCAGAACAATTTGAAACCATATGATCCTCTCCCGACCTATTCCTGCTCATTGCTAAATAGAAATCCTGAAATTTCTTTGAAACAAAAATGAAACAACCAACTTCATAAAGGTTTTCAAAAGCCTACGCATAAGGTTCATAGAATTCGAGAGTAGTTAAGATAAAGCCTTAGATAAAGTAGCCACATAAACCTAATTTAAGTCTAGAATTATTGAAAAGTATTAAAGAGTACTTCAGAGTTGGGCATAATCTAGTTATCCTGAGCAACACCTGTAGGAGCCATCCTCTTGTAGAGATCTTCACACTTCCTTTGGTTCTCAAGGAGAGTTGAAATCATCTCCTTCATTCCCGCGATCTCTCTTTCAACTGTTGGAGGCACTACTGGTGGTGGAGCTGCGTAGGAGTCTGTAGTTGAGACGAGGCTTCCAAACAAGTGTGGCGGCTTCTGGTGGTGAACGTCTTCTACAAGTAAGAGATGAAATAGTAACCAAATCAGTTACTGTAAATGTTGTAGGTCGTACAGTATAGTATAAGTATTAATGACTTAGGAACTACCTCAAGCACCATCTGTTTGACCTCTTCTCTTGTAAGTTCAGCTAGCTGTGATGATGTCTCCAAGGTATTCGTTGAGTCTGCCTGAGACATTTGTGACAATCGGTCTTCCTTCATCCTCTTCACGGAGTGGATAACCTCTGCAGCAAGTTTGTCCTGCACCTCTCCGAACTTCTTGTTGAAATGTGTTGCCTCGATGAGGTCTTGAAAATCAGGTATATGTCCGTTGTTTGCTTTTGCCTGTTCATTTTTCACAACAATCAAATAAGGAGAAAGAGTAAGTCATTACACAATTTCTTCATTTACTAACCAGAATAAGGAAGTTAGATGAATTGAAAGTATGAAAGAATGCCTTACCATTTCGATTTCCTTTCTCTTGAAACTCTTTGAGCTACAGTTACGGACTGCCATACCCTTACCGTTTCGATCACTGCGACGGTTCTTAGATTTGTAGGTGGCCTCTGCAGCTATCTCTAGTAAAGACTAGTACTTCTTTAACCCCTCCCAGACTGTCTTGTTACAAGTAGAAGGACACTGTCTGCCTTTTTTCCATTTCCTCTTCCACTCACAGACATGCTTCGAGTATGAAATTGCAGCAGTTGTGTTAAAGACCTTACATATACGTTCAGTGTGCTCTGGTTTCCATGTGAAGTGGAGCTGCAAAATAAGAAAACGTTTTTAGTTACACAGTAAATGGTTAATTGATACATAAAATAGCAAAATCCAAAAATGTTACTGACAGCAAATATCTGAACCAAGTTCTTTTTCATCTGGTTTTAGCAGAGAAATCTCAGACAAGGGCGCCTGATGTAGCCGTGGATCATTGTCAATATGGCCTTTTGAATTGATAAGTCCAGCTTGAACCTATACGCCCATGTTGAAAGACTTGTCATTGAACAACAATTAAAGAAAGCTTGAATCAAATTTCATACTTGAAGTAATTTAGGAAAGTGAATTGACATACCAAGTAGCATTGTCGAGGAGGTCAGGATTGAGCTTTTTGAGATTGTTCCTTTCTCTTTCAAGCAACTCGTCTAGAGTCATAGTGAGTGCCTGCGTCTTGTGATCATTCTGCATAGTAGAAGTGGGTGTTGAATTCACTGTTGGACGCTGAACATATTGGGATCATTTTGACTCTCAAGGAAATCCTCAACGAAACTGCAAAGATTAAAGGGAGTGAGTATACATAACTATAAAATAATTATTTTGTTTTAAATTAGATCATGTAACCACACATATTAAAATGAGAATCTACCAATACATATGAATACTACTATAGTATTAACAAGTTTATATACACAAAGTATCAAAAATAAATGGATACGAATAAACCAACGAAAGTATAAAGTTTATATACACAAAGTATCAACAAGTTTATATACACAAAGTATCAAGTTTACATACACAAAGTATTAAAAATAAATATTTTTAACAAGTTTATATACACAAAGTATCAAGTTTATATACACAAAGTATCCAATCTGTAAACGGTTCGCGACAACAAATTACGTCCGGAATGAAGTAAAAATCATCAACACTTCCATCTAGTTGGCACATATTTAATTTACAATATTATCATAATAAGAAAAAAAATTTCCTGTTTTATAATCCTTCTCGAATGACCGTCTGGAGCAGTTTGGATTAAGAAATCACTTTTAAAACTGTCTTGAAGTGTTACATACCGTCCCGGACTAAACATAACTATTCATTCATCGTCTGGATTTATCTAAAACTCTTCTTTTCTATTACAAATTTCAGACAATTTCTAGACACTTCCAGATACAATTTTTTCTGTCTTGTTTTTGTCTGTAAACCGTCCCTACTTTATTTAATATCCGGACGGAAATCATGTCCGTCTGTAATCTTGTCGGTTTTGATATGTTTTTCTTGTAGTGTGCTCTATTACCAATGCAGCATAATCTCTTTTTCGGTCTGGCCTATTTATCTTATCTCTATTTGTGACAGAATAATAAAAATCATAATTCCCTTACCTTTTGAATTGTGACAAAAAAAATACATTAGAGAAATTGAAAGAGAGAGAGAGCTGTCGTATTGTAGAATTAGAGGAGTATGAAGCTATATTTTTCTCTTTCCTCTTCATACAAAGCTTTCTCTCATCTTCACTTGCAGGCGATGATTATTTCTTGCAATTTTTTGTAGCGAGCTATGACTCTCACCGCTACTGAAAAAGACCCTTTGTTCGTTTATAAAATTAAAAAAAAAAAATTGAATTGAATAATTCTCGAAGAATTTACAATGAAGTGATTTCCTCATGATGATTATATTTTATCTCCCAAACATTTATTTTCAAACTCCAAGTTTCCAAATAACCTAAAAGGATTCAAATTATGCAATATAAAACTCACATGACTTAGGACTCTTGTATGCAAGAAATATAAATGATGCAAAGCGAAAACAAATACGATATAATTCAAGGTTATAATCACATAAAAAATACACATCATCTCCACAGATATATTTGTAAGAAATCCATCAAAACATAAATTTAGGGGAAAAATAAAAAATGTTTTACTGTCATGAGTTTTCCATCAGAAATTTTGTTCCATTGTTATATATATTTTTAAAAAATTAGATAATCCTAATGAAATTTCATGATTATATATATTACACTGTCTATTGCTTCTTGCTCAGCAGTTGATGAGGTTTTTTTTTTTAATATTTAATAAAACTTGAATATACATTCTCCAGCTTATAATTGCATGAAATTCTCGATCCCATGTGTCAAATTGAGTTTGATTGGTAACATCATTTGGAAAAAAATGAGTGGTTGAAACGAAGGTCATTTGAAAATGACCATTTGAAAGTAGTGGTTAGGAAAAGAGGTTTTCAAACGAAGGTCGTTTGAAAATTAATGTTGATTAGTAACATTGCATTGATTGAATAGTATAATGAGATAAAAGTTAGTAAGTAAAATTTTAAAAGTAAACAATTACATATAGTTTACATTTTTGACATAAAAATAAATATATAAACTACAATTACTATATTTAAAGTAATATTTTATATTAGTAAATGATGATTTTTCTAAATATAAACGAATGAATTTTATTTTTAAACCATATTTTGAATTACATATTCTTTTTTTTGAATCATACTTATTTGTAAAATATAAAATAAATGATTGTTTGTGTTTATAAATGATGGTCGTTTAACTCGTTTCCCAAATGACCATAAATAGTTCTATTTGCAAATTACCGAAAATAAGTCCAACGATATTTTTTGAAAAAATCGTTTACAAACATTCATTTCAAACAAAGTATTGATTGATAACAAAATAATCATGTCGTTTGCAAACAACTCCTTTATGTGTAACCAATCAAAACCATCTTTGTTCCCAATGCAATTATTTCTCTGTTTCTGAAGTCCTCATGCAAAATAAATGAGCATCATACCATTAAAAATTATGTAGTTTGATTTTTTTTTTCATTAATTAGATCAACCAATGTCGATCACTATTTTAAAACTCAACGTGCAGATGCAATTACCAAGTCGAACTTCCATAAAAAATGTTGCAGATCTACGCATTTATTTAGATATAACTGTACATGCTCTGGACAAATAACGAATTTTTTTTTTCAGTCTTGTGACTTTTTCTTCTAATTTTGTGCAGTCTTCTAATTTTACTTGACCCTTTAGAAAACTAGCATAGTTAATATAACAAGGAAACAAAGAGTTTTCGTTTATAGAAAATAGAAAGGAACCTTTAACAAAAAAAAAAGAAAATGGAAAGGAACGAGCATTCTCTTTGTCCATTAACAATTTTGCTAATGAGACAAAACCATAAATTGTCGTTTTCTTATAAAGTTCTTGTTCACTTGTTTTCAATCATTCATCCCACATATAAAGGTACGTTCACAATAATTATACACTTTATATGACTTTTCTTTGATATTGGAGAGATATAACATACATTTTTCAATTTTTGTTGTGAATTGCATTGCAGTATTCGTCTCAAATTTTCTTGATTATATTGGCAACTTATGGTTATGTGTATGAGTAATATGTGATATAAATAGTAGAATACTTAATTAATAGACACATAAATTTACTAAATGATTAAAATGTCAAAAAATTACTATAGTAGTTAAATGGATGAAACTACTCTAAATTATATTATTTAAACTTGTCGATAAAAAATCAATTGTTATTACTCTTTTCAAGTTATTGTAGTAATTGTATGTATTTCTTTAAATAATACTAATAATTATTGTATGTATTGGGTGAAGTTATGTTTTGGTGTAAACGCTAAGACGACATGCATCATTTAGGCAATGTGCTTAAATAAGTAAATTGATAAATTTTCCTAAATAAAAATAGATTTTTTTTTTTTTTGTCAACACCCGACCGACCATAACTGGCTGGCCATTATTCTTATTTCAAATAGCAAAATAGATATACATTATTGTTTACAAGCAATATGAATGGTTGGTAAGTTAAATGTTTTAAAGTTGAATGGTTGGTTGGTTAGACCATGCCATCTTCTACCCGGGTGCGAAATGTTTTAAATACATAATATGTTCTAATCTGTACTAAAGTACAAGATAAAACATAGACCTAAAATATAACACAAATTTAAACTTACTATATTATTTAAATATACATGTTTACTATTGATAGACGTCATTATATATAGATAAGATAGTCAAAATATGATAGAAGTCAAATTAAGGTATTCCAATAAACAAAATCTATGTAATTATAACTAGAGAAATTTTAATAAATGTCCTTTTCAATATTTCCTTTTAAAAAAATGAAACAAAGAAGAAGAGTATTTTCGAAATATAATTTTGGCTGACATATCACTTTTGTCTTGTAATTATAAGACAATATATAATTTATTTTATAGCAATGTCATATATTTATTGACAAAAAATAATATCAGATATAATACTAAAGCCAGAATAGTATACTCCCTTATCAAAAATATTTTTTATATAACTCTTACCTATTCGAAATAGTGTTCATATATATTCCGTTAATATATTATTTGGAATTTGCATATACGATTATTTGGTTTGTATATCCTCAAAGTAGGTCATACATGAAGCACTTAATAATTAAATATGAAGAACTCACGTACTAAATAAATAATAAATAAATAATCACTTTTTTATTGCTTTAGAAAACTCTCTTAAAAAGTAAAGCTTTTCAATCTTAAACTCTTAAGTTATACCACACGTTGGCATCTCCTTAAATAGACTAGACAAGTTCCTATTTCAAATAGAATTATGCTTTTATATTTAGATAACTCTAAGCATAACTAACTTATCTAATCTTATTAGATAGCTTGTATTTCAAGTTATCAGCTTCATGCTTATTCCAACAATGCAAACCTTGTCATTTTTAGTTCCACTTTTGTAGCAAAATATTCTTATCATAAATAATGGTAGAATATAGTTGAGGTGTATAGATAGTAATATTGTGGTTCTAAAAATTTACACAATTCGTTAACCTTGTATAGATCTACTGGGGTCCATATCCTTTAAATACATCATTTTCACTTTTGAATATAATGGTTTAAATAACAGACGTTATCACTTTGCTTACTAGATAATGGATAATCATTCAAAATCGAGAATCAACAACTTCACTTCCCTTTCTAGATAAGAGTTAAGGGGACTCCAGTCCACCTACAATTTGAGATTACTTTAAAAAAGCATAGGCAAATACCTCACCAGTGTGAAAAGGTTAAAACCATTGCAACAAGCACCCGCATGAGAGTAACTCTAAATGGTGAAGAAGTAGAAGCCTTCTTAGTATATGAAAACCTTGAGAGATCCACTCGAAAGTGTCGTTTCCTAGACCATGATGATAGAACTTGTCTCCTATCAAATGACAAAGACTGAAACTCAAAAATTGTGACTAATTATCCTATAGTGGACAGAAAGTTGACTTTACATTCTGATACATATGAAAACAGCAACCAACCGAGTGAATCGAGAAAACATCATAACACTTGAAGAGACAAATATCTCATCTATAGAAAGAATTCAATCATATCATATGAGCAGAAAAATTCACAGTCATTAAAGCTATAGGAAAGCTTCTCATCAAACATGGGAAACAAGAAGGGCACACAAACACAAAACATTTCCCTATCCACCAAAAAAGCAACAAGAATATAAAATAAAAGCATCATAAAACCCACAGTATGGAGACCAAAACAGTCCACTGCATAAAAGATACAAGAGCAACTTAACCAGAAAAGTTACAGAGATTCAATTAAGTTCCTCTCGCCAGTGTTGTAGACCACCTATAGATAGAACATAGGACCTACCACTCTAATGAGCTGGGACTCCCCATCAATAAATTACAAAAGCTATGAGAGTATTAAGAGAGGTAATGTTCTAATACGCAAAATTTGTGAACCAGATGCAATAAAGAAAGATTAAATTGAGTAGAGGTTGCAGACCAAGTTGAAGAAACAACATAAAACATGTTCCTAGCTAGTATGGAACATAATTTCCAGCCAAAAGAAGCTGCAATAAACTAGGAAATGCTGACTAACTAGTAAGGAATATTATGTGACATTCTTTTTCCATATTATGTGGTCTTATAGTTATCCATTTTCTAATTGAGAATAGCTATTATTTAATATATTTGGTATTTAATTAAAATGAATGGTTGAGATTGAATGTTTAAGAAAATCTTAAACAAGAATTAGATTCCCTCTCTGTCAATAAATATAATACCTTTTGCCCATTATAAATGTATCCCAAATAAACCTAAAAGCAACACATAACGTCAAATTTATAGGCAAATGGAAAGAATCCTAAAAATCTGAAACCTTAAAGGCTTCCCCTTGTTCACAAGATGAGTAGAGGTAACCCCTTAATCCCTTCATATGATTTTATTATGTGATTAAATCATGTTGCCTAAAGATTTTCATCCCTTCTTATGATTATATCATGTGAAATTAGGGTTTTTATGTTGTTCCAACTTATGGTGGTGAAAAGTACTTCAAAACTTTTATCGATGATTATTCATGTTATTGTTATCTCTATCTTTTACATGAAAAGTCTCAATATGTGGATGTTGTACAAACATTAACTAATGAAGTTGAGAGACAATTAGATAGAAAAGTGAAAATTGTTAAGTCAGATAGAGGTGGTGAGTTTTATGGCAAATATGATGAAAGAGGAAAACAACCTAAATCTTTTGCCAAACTTCTCCAAAAATTAGGAATTGTTTCTCAATACACAATGCCTGGTTCTTCATAGCATAATGGTGTAGTTGAAAGGTGTAATCGTACTTATATGGAAATGGTTAGATCGATGATGAGTCATAATAACTTACCTATATCATGTGGATGGATGCATTACGAACTGCAGTATATACCTTGAACATGGTTCCCAGCAAGGCAGTTTAAAAAAACTCTTTCTGAATTGTAGAAAGGCTGGAAACCTAATTTGTCACACCTCTAAATTTGGGGTTGTCTAGCTGATGCAGGAATTTATAATCTACATGAAAAGAAATTAGATTTTAGAATGATTAGTGGTTACTTTATTAAATACCCTGAGAAGTCTAAAGGATATATGATTTATTGTCCAAACCATAGTACAATAATATTTGAAACCATTAACGCCTTATTTTATGAGAATGACAAAATTAGTGGGAGTGATAAAGTTTATGATATGGTCATACAAGAAGTTTGGATTAATATTTCTTTACCCGGGATTCCGAATATTTCTAAGAATCCTCCCATTGTTGAACTCTTTAAAAATGTGGAAAATCATGTGAGCGATATTCCACTCCATGAAGAGAATGTCGCCAATAATAAACATGAAGCACAAGAGGAACTGTCACTAAGATGGTCTACTCGTCAAAAGATACCAGCTATTTCCGATGACTATTTGCTTTGTCATGTAGAATCTGGTGAAATTAATATTAAAGATCCGATTTCTTATTCACAAGCCATTAAAGACATTAATTCTGATAAATGGATAGATGCCATGAAGGATGAAATGAACTCAATGGCTGAAAATAAAGTTCTTGATGTATTTCATTGCCTAAATGACACAAACCAGTTGGGTGTAAGTGGATCTTTAAGACCAAAATCGATTGTAATGGCAATATAGAGCGACATAAAGCAAGACTTGTAGCCAAAAGTTTTAATCAAAAAGAGGACATTAATTACAATAAAAACTTTTCCCCAATATCGAGGAAAGACTCCCTTACAACTATCATGGCATTAGTAGCTGAGTACGATCTCGAGTTACATCAAATATGCGTCAATCTAAAGGCTTCATAACCGAAAGTCAGGAAGACATGATCTGCATACTTAAGAATCAATATATGGACTGAAAAAATCTTTAAGGAAATGTTATATTAAGTTTGATGAAACCATTACGAAATTTGGTTTCATAGAAAGCAGGGTGGATCCATGTATTTATCTTAAGATTAGTGGGAGTAAGTTCATATTTTTTGGTATTGTATGTCGATGACATCTAATCATTTGCACACCCAAAACAATCAATTAAAATTTATAATCAACAATTTCTTAAACAAACTTGTCATTGTTAAGCATTTGAGGTTCGAACCCAAGAGAATCTAGATTCAAAACATTAGGACTATGAGAACTTTGATCTAAGCTATAGCAAAAGAGTGGGGAGTTGGAACTAGAAGACTACTAACAATAAAAACAAGCAAAGAAAACCAAATCAAGCAAGAGCAAACACAAACAAAAATGACAAACACAATGAACAAAGAACAAGACACAAACTAACAATAGGCTAATGGCAAGGCATTGATCAATGAGAACGACAATCAAATCAAATGCATAAATTCTAATTACAAACCATCCTAGGACATGAGTCACATATCAACTAAACTAACCCACTCTCATGGCATTAACCTCTATACCAATCAATTGATATTGCTAAACTATCATTTTCAAACCAATCAATCAACAAGCATTAATAAACAAGCTCACTAAGACCACTAATCCTCAAAGCATCATCACTCAAAGGCTATGGAAGAAAAGCCCACAAAAGAGTCTTTCGGGAATTTCATCAAACACCTCTCGGGCGATGCTTTTCCTAGCGTCTAGCTTTGCGTGGTTAACTCAAATCTATCATTAAACACACTCTAAGTGAAAGAATCACAAGATCTATCAACCTAAACGCAATATCTAACCATCCAAATCAAAGATCTACCTAAACCATCAACCTAACATTTACTACTCTAACATTCCAAAATGAAGAACAAGCAAGCAAAATGAACTAAAGTAAAGCATAAACATAATGAAATTAGAGAAGAGAAAGCAATAAGAAAATTTAATAGATGGGTGAAGATGATTCTAAGATCATCTTCCCCTTGGCTCTCCAAAAATTCTCCTTTTCTCTCAAGAACACAAAACAAAAACTTGAAGAAATGTAACTGTAAATCGAAAATGGCATAATGTTGGAGTGGATCTCTTGTTTCTAGTAATTATAAGCCTAAAATTAGGGCAACAAGCCCAAAAACCTAAAAAGAGATGGATCCCGGTTGACTCGGGACAAACCGAGTCAAACCAATGAAATTTTTCCAAGTGTCAACATGTTGGAAAGGGCATTGACATGGTGGTCGACCAAATGGTTGATGATAGGGGTCGAGGTTTGCACCAAAGAGCTTCAATGTAGTCTTCAGGCCAGAATGACATATGTTGAGTAAATTCATCGTATCTTTCTAACAGCTTATCCAAATGCCTCCAAACCACCACCAAATGAAAGATGAATCTTGTAGCTATCTTGTGTCCTAATTGTAACCAATTTCATTCACGGGAAGGTCTTCATAGATCACCATCTTTAAGTGCATTGTAGTGGTTCGTGTGGCATAACATCGGAAAGGAGCATCGAGTAGCTGTCCAATGTGGGTCAACCAGGTGCTAGGCATCGGGTAGGAGCATCGGGTAGCTATCCAACACAAGTCAATCCAGAGAAAAGGCATCGAACAGGAGCATCGGGTAGCTGTCCAACGTGGGTCAACCCAGAGCATAGGCATCAGACAAGAGCATCGGGTAGTTGTCCAATAGTTGATCCAAAGCTTCCATTATTTATTCTTCTTGGTCCTTTCCAACCCTAAAGCATGAATGTTTCATCCCATGAGCTTCCTTCTTCCAAGTCAAGCTCCCAAATCACCTAAAAAGACTGAAAAACACGAAAATATGCAAATGCATGATCTAAGGACACTAATGCATGAATTATACACATTGTGATCTAAAATGATTATAAATGCAAAATATATGAGTGAAAACGATGAAAAATGGTGATGAAAATCATGCCAATAAACACACATATCAACTCCTCCGGACTTGCCTTTTGCTTTTCCTTAAACAAACAAACGACAAAACCGAGAAAGAGGTTTGAAAACACGAAAGCACAAAAGGGGAATTTCTTACCTAAAAGCAAACAACTCATCAAGCTCAGGTTGAAATCCACATGTAAACCCCCATCCTCTAAAAACACCACAATGTACTCATATCACTTAGCATTCAATTCCGAAATGTTCTACACCCTAAACCAATTTCTAGGCTCTTGAATTGATTCTTTATTTCTAATGGTGCGGACTTCTAAAGGGACTTGAGATCAAAAAACATATGGTTCGACTTCTTGAACTTAGCATGGCTTAGATTCAATTAAACACACTTGTCATTCCTATATTTGTTCAATATAAGAACAAACTCATGGTCTTTGAATCCACAACTGATAAATGGTCTACTTCACTTCCTTTTTAAGGATCCACACCAATGAGAGGGTTGCTTCATGTTCTACTCTTCTATTTCTCAGTGAGGCACGAAAATGTACGGGTTTACGCACATTTCCCACTCACTTTAGGCATCATAGAATGAATTGTATTTGGAAGAATGGTCACCTATAGTTATTTGCCATACAAAGCTCAAAGAAGAAAAGCATTCAATGTATCTCAAAGCCCTAAATCGGCAAGGTAAGTTCAAATAAGGAAATCAATTCAAGTTAACTCAAGACAAAGGGCAAGTATACAAATTCCGGGTGGATGTTCTATCAAATTTCTAAAGGGATACTACCTAGGCTCAAAGAATTAACAATGGTTACTAACCGATAACCTAACGAGATTGTTCACCCTAAGCAAGAAAATTCCCAAAACCGAATATGAAAACTATGATGAAAACCTTAATATGTCTAAAGACTCAATCATAAATACAATGCTAATGCAACTATACGATTATTTTTGAAAAAAAAATTGAAATTTTTTCGTGTAAATGCAATGAACAATAAAGACTCAAAAAGATGGAAAATAACACAACTAAAAACCACATTAGTAACTAAACGGCCCTCTCTTGTGGACTTACTTCTCACTGTCTCAGTGAGAAAGTAAAGACAAGAAAGAAGAACCCCGCAAAAGGCATGCAAGATAATGAAAAGAAAAAAATAGAAATATATACAAAGATGGTTATTGGTACATTATTAGAAGTTTAGAATCCTTGGATTGGTCATCAGATTAGCCGGATTAGGTTTGGAGTGAACGAGATAGACTTTTTGCAAAGAATTGGGCGCGGCTTCAGGTACAGATCTCGACCATTTGGTCGACTACTCTCCTATCCTCTACAAACCATCAGCCTTTCTCTCGACCAAATGGTCGAGTAATTTACATCTGCCACTACCCATCGGACAAAGTCCATCGACCAAACTGTCAAGATTTGTTTTCCAGCTACTTCACGTTGACCAAGTGCACCGACCGTTTGGTAGAGACGTGTCTCATCCACCAGGAATCATCAAACATGTGCTCTCAGTCATTTGGTCGAGTGATTTCATCCAGCTGCTTCCCATCGAACAGGTTTCATCGACCACTTGGTCGAGACTTGTGTCATCTTCCTCCTTTTAAGCTCAATCCTCTTGATTCACCTCTTTGTTTAAACACTTCATTCCCCTAGATCAAAACCACCACAAAGAACACGCCATAACATACCAAACCCAAGCAACACAAGGCAAAATTAAAAGCATATTGACAAAGGATACGATAGGCTTACCTCCCAAGTGTGCTTGTTTTATGTCTCAAGCTTGACATAATGACCCACTTCTGATGCGGTGATGGAATCGGAGAGTGGAATCTTCTCCACAAACGCATCTCGAGAGTAGACTCTCTTTACTCTTTTCAAGAAAAGAGTGTGGCATGAGCTTGGATCTCCAGGATCATACTCATCAAAGAACCATCCCCTAAACTCTTTCATCCTAACCTCCTCAAAGAATGGCAACTTGATATACACACATTTTAGCATGTTTTAGGTGTCATTTTTAGTTCATTTTTCATACATATCTGTCGCATTCACATCATATTCAAGTCATTTGTAGCTTGTTCGCGTAGGTTGGATTTGCATAGCATACACATTGCATTTGGAGTTATTTTCAGGAAGTTTGGACTAGAGATGAAGAAGCAACGCTACTCGTATCACAAACCAACAACAACTCGGGTCACGTCATAAGGCGACTTGGATCATGTCGTGGTGTCATCAGATCGATTCATGACGGGCTTCGTATCATAATGGATCCAACGCGGTGTAATGGACTTGATCATGGCATGAATTTACCGCACCTATTGGGCCGAGTCAACTCCACTTTTGACAGCCTAATTACTTGACTTGACCCACAAATTTGGGTCACCCACCTTTCTAAGCTTTTTAGTGTTTCTAATTTTTAGGTTTAATGGAGGATTAGTATAAATACATCCTTTGTGTAAAAAAGACTTATCATCCAAGTTTTACCGCTACTTCAAAAACCTTTTGAGCTTTTCATTTTTGTAATTCCATAACAAGAATTTCACTTTTGCTTTTATGATATTTTAATCCAGTTTCAATTTATTTTCATTCTAAGTTTACTTTCTGAATTTTATGATCATGTCATCCACTTTGATTGTTTTTTTATATTTTTTCGTCCATGATTTCTGAGTAGTTAACTTAGGGTTCCTGAGGGAACAGAGTAGCATGGATCTTAAAGTTTTCTAAAGTCGCTGAAGAGTAGAATAGTATAGATCTCTTTTGTTTTGGTGTTGTTAATGCTTGTTTCTTTCTGATAAACTAAAACTTGATTTTAGACTTTTGATTCCCGATAGGTGTGTTGAATTGTCTGGTCCAACTGTCTCAGAAATTTACCTACTTAGCTTAAGAGATTAAATGTCTAATGTGTTTATTAGGATCGATTTAGTTGTTGCCTCATGCCAGTTAAGTTGTTAAACGCTTATGATGATAGGGTCGGTTGATATATTTACTGAGATTGTTTACCACGAGAGTAGACTTGATAGTTATAAGTTTATTGCCTAGAGATCTGCTCTATTTGATCTAGTCCATGATCTCCGCCCCTTAAGAAACCCTTTTTCTCATCCATTGCTTAACAATTTTCACCGCACTTGATTTTTATTTTCACTGCACTTGATTTCCACCGTTCTGTTACTTTTGAATTTCTCAATTAGGTTTTTCTGTTACTTATTTGACTGTTATTTCCATTCCCCGTTGTTTCATCTTTTAGGTTATTTCATCTGTTACTTATTTAACTCACCTGACAGCTCAAGAAGATAGGCGTTGTTGTTGAGTCTCTCTAGCACTATAAATGGATCGTTGCCTCTAGGTGCTAGCTTGTTTTTACCTTGCTTTCTCCATCCTGATTAGTGATCTCTAAAGGAGGAAATGGCGCAAGGTCTAAAGGAATTTCTGGTTAAAATCCATACACAATCTCAAAAGGGGAACACTTCGTAGTAGGAGGTTAGCATGGTTGTAAGCAAATTCAATAAATGGAATGCAATCTAACCAATTCCTCAAGTTCTTACCAACCATGGCTCTTAAGAGAGTGGATAATGACCTGTTTACAACCAATGTTTGCCCATCAGTTTGTGGATGGCAAGTGGTATAAAAGAGTAGCTTAGTTCCAAGTTTTCTGCAAAGAACTCTCCAAAAGTTGCTTAAGAACTTAGTATCTCTGTCTGAGATTATGGTCCTTGGAATTCCATGTAGGTATACAACTTCTTTAAAGAAAATTTCACCATTTTGAGTGGCAACTTTAGTCTTGGCACATGGAATAAAGTGATCCATTTTCGAGAACCTATCCACTACAACAAAATAGATTCCTTTCCTTGGATTTTGGGTAAGCCAAGAACAAAATCCATTGATATATCAACTCATGGCATAGTAGGATTAGGTAAAGGCATGTATAAACCATATGGGTGTGACCTCGATTTGGCATTGTGGCAAGTGATGCATTTGGAACAAAACCGTTCTACATCTTTCTTCAAATGCGGCCAAAAGAAATGTTCCACAAGAATGCTTAGGGTCTTGTCAGCACCAAAGTGGCCTATGAGTCCTCTACTGTGTGCCTCACTTATCAGCAGCTCTCTCATTGATCCATGTGGAATACAAAGCCTTTTCTCTCTATAAAGATATCCATTGTAAGTATAGGAAGAACCAGATGGTGTACATTCTTGATAAATGTGGCTGAAATCAGGATCTTCTTCATAGGAATGCTTCATGTGCTCAAATCCTAACACTTTGGCCTCCAGTGTGGGGATCACCATATACTTCTTTGATAGAGCATCATCTACTATGTTATGTTTTCTTTTTTTGTACTTGATAATGTAAGGGAATGTCTCCACAAACTCCAACCATTTAGCATGTCTTCTCTTAAGTGTTGTTTGGCCTCTTGTCAGTTTGAATAACAAACTCTTTTTGAGAGCAAATAGTGTTGCCATGTCTCCAATGATCTCACCAGAGCATAAAGCTCTTTGTCATATGTTGGGTAGTTTAATGTGGCTCCACTTAACTTCTCACTAAAGTAAGCTACTAATCGTCCTCCTTTTAGAACAACACCTATACCACATCCAGAAGCATCACATTCTATTTCAAAATTTTTATCAAAATTTGGAAGTACGAAAATCGGTGCATGAGTCAAGCGATCTTTGAGCTGTTGAAATGCGGCTTCTTGAGGTGAACCCCACTTGAATGCCACATTTTTCTTGAATAGCAGTTAGAGGTGCAGATATGATGATAATATCTTTGATAAATCGCCTATCGAAGCTAGCTAATCCATGGAAGCTTCTAACATGTCCAATGGTTGTTGGTGTTGGCCATTCTTGTATAGCTTTGATTTTCTCTTGATCAATCTGTAGACCCCAAGAGCTTACAACAAAACCTAAGAAACCTAGCTCATTAGTGCAGAAGGTGCACTTCTTAAGGTTTCCATAAAGACCTTCTTTTTGAAGTGTCTCTAGTTCTAGCTCAAGGTACTTCACATGATCATAAAAAATTTTGCTGTATATTAACTTGTCATCAAAATAAACAATAACAAACTTACTGATGTAGGCTCGTAACACCCCATTCATTAACCTCATGAATGTGCTTGGTGCATTGATTAAACCAAATGGCATGACTAGCCACTCATAAAGCCCTTGCTTGGTTTTGAAAGCGGTCTTCCACTCATCCCCTTCTTTCATTTGAATCTGATGGTAGCCACTTCTTAAATCCACTTTGTTGAATATTGTTGCTCCATGTAGCTCATCTAGCATGTCATCTAATCGTGGAATGGGATGTCTATATTTGATGGTGATGTTGTTGATGGCTCCAAAATTGACACACATCCTCCATGTTCCATCTTTCTTGGGGACTAATAGAACTGGTATAACACATGGACTCAAACTTTCTTTAATGTATCCTTTAGCCATTAAGTCTTGAATGTTTTTCCAACTCATTTGTCTCCATTGGGTTCATTCGGTAAACTGGTCTATTAGGCAATGTAGCTCCAAGAACTAGATGGATTTGATGCTCTATGCCTCTAATAGGTGGTAATCCAGCTGGTATTTCCTCAGGGAAAACGTCTTTAAACCTGTCTAATAAAGAAGAGATTTTTGGTGCAAAAACTATCTCTTTGGAACCTGTGAGCATCACATCTTTGAATACCATTAGTAGCACTGTTTGCTTATGATCTCTAGCTTTAAAAACAGTACAAGGAGTGATGTAAAGGTTAGTTTTATTTCCCTTGTACTCAGCAGCATATTTTGATTGCATCTTATGTACCTCTTGAGGTCACAATGGAGCAAGCTGAAACTTATGCTTGTTGTGAGTGAAAGAGAGAGTGTTGGTGCGGCCATTGTGGATAATTTCTCTATCAAATTGCCATGGACGGCCCAAGAGTAGGTGGCCTACATGCATTGACACCACATCACATAAAATTTCATCTTGATACTTCCCAATGTTGAAAGGAATTGTGACTTGTTCGGCTATTCTGATTTCAGTGTTGTAATCTAGCCATCTTAATCAATATGGTCTGGGGTGTTTGCTTGTCTTAGGACCTAGCTTATCAACCATAGTTTTGCTAGCAAAATTAGTACAAGAACCACCATCAATTATCATACTACATACCTTGTTCTGCACCGTACAACGAGTGAAGAATATGTTTTTTCTTTGTATAATTTTTGGCTCACTTAGAGCACTCAAGGCTCTACACACCACCAGCACGTCTCCGGTTTTTGGATGAGCTACTTCCTCTTCATAATCCATTGCCTCCATCTCACCTTGAGACTCATAATCTCCTTGAGGTGTGATGATCATCATTCGTTGGTTTGGGCATTCTTTTGCATACTGTCCCCCTGCCCTGACATTTGAAACATGTTATGTCTCTTGATCTAGATGGGTTAGAAGACTTACCTGGTTATGTCCATGAGGATTTGGCATTTTCAGAAGTGGGTTTCTTGGCCTTAGAATCAACTTTTATGGCTTTTCCTTTGTCATTGGCCTTGTAGTGAGGGTTATTCCATGAGTTGTTGGTTCCAGACCAAGTTATAGTTGTTGTCTTGCGCTTAATGCCTTGTTCAGCTTGTACAACAACATGTAAGAACTCGTTCATGTCATGGCATTGCTGCCTCTCCACCATTTTGGCTATCCTATCTTGTAAACCATTGATGAAATGACGCATAAGAACCTCCTCATCTTCCTCTAGAGCCATCCGGTTTCTTAGTTCCTTAAATTCCTCAAAATACTCTTCTACACTCTTGTGCCCTTGAGATAGTTGCCTAAACTGCTTCTGCATCTCTATGTGATAGTGTGGGGAAAAAAATCTCTTCCTCATATCGAACTTCATAGTACCCTATGAATTGATTGGATTCATCCCATTCCTTCTCTTGTTTTGAACTTCTCTATCCCACCAAGATAATGCACAGCCGGTGAGTTGAACTGAAGCTAAAGCAATCTTCTTGGAGTTGTTGTACTCATAATAGTCGAAGATATAATCCATTCTCCTTTCCTATTATAGGTAGGCTTGAGGGTGGATTTGACTTGCAAAAGTAGGAGCTGTTAGCTTCAAATCTTTGCTAGTTTGTCACTTTACCTCATCATTGTTTTGGTTTGCATCTCCTTCTGCCAGAATGTGGCTCTACTTCCTCTTCTTCTGCACTAACAATTTCTTCATCACTTCTCTCACGTTGATTGTTTTTCGCATTCCTATCATCTCTAGGAATTTCCAGCCGACCTACACGAACATCTATGCGTCCAATCTGAGCAGCTAGATCATTTCTCAAAGCTTTTATAGTTTGGAGTATAGTGGCGTTTGGGTCTGGTGCATCTTTAGCCATGGCTTATTACCTGTACTATCACTAAAACGAGAAGATCAAATGCTTTTGAGGATAATTAAAATTTATTCGACCAAAACCAAAGAACTTAACCAACTTAACATAATAAAGAATGTTTCAATTCACTCAAACAAAACCAAGTGTGAAATCAACTTGGATTCTAATCAGGTTGGTTTAAATTAAGTTGCTAAACCAAAGTAATTCTGATTAAAATGATGCAGGTTAGATAATGTTTAATCAAAACATAGCCAATCTAAACCAATTTAAAATTCATTTAATTCAAATCAAATTAATCATATCACAGCACTAGTTAATGTAATAAAAAATCTGAATTAAATTTAAACTGAATCAATATAAGCTAAAGTTGGAAGGTTTGGCCTGATGGTTTTAATGGTCCGATCCTTAGCTGTCCTTCTTCTTTTCTTTTCTTTTCTTTTCTCTTTTCTGAAAAAAAAACAAATAAAATAGGAAATGTCTTCTAAAAATCAAGTAAACAATTTTTATGGGTTTGATAGGGTTTAAACTAACAAGAGAAGAATTTTATTTTTATGGATTTATAAAATTAAAACAAAAACAGATGTAAAATAAATAGTTTATGGGTTTTTTGGTTTATAACAAAGCAAAAACAAAACAGAAACAATAAAAGAGAAAAGCAAAGAAATCACCTGGATATGTAGGAGCTTTTAGCTCTGATACCAAAATGATGTAAGATCGGATGGTTTGACCTCACAAGATGATGGGCGGGTTCAAAAGGTTGGACTCAAGTCTCTCTCCTCAAGAACAATGGATGATCGAAGTGGTAGATTGATGGGAATAGGTTGGATGGACTCAAGTGTCTCTCCAAAAAATTCGATGGGTGAGATGGGATTGATGATGGATCGATGGACGCCACACAAGTGATGGAAGAAATTGTGATAAGTCGGAGCTAGTGTCGCCTTGATATCACTCACAAGGAAAGACTAGTACTCAAGGGGTTTCAGCTCTCAGTTTTTGGAGAAAAAAGTTCGTTTTCTTTATTGATTCAAAGGTGTGTTACAAGGCTGCATAGGAGGAACCTTATATACTGGTTCAAGGCAACTAGAGAGTATCTCTTACAATTAATGAGAATACTCGAAATTAAGAGAAAAGATTACAACTTATTGCCTCCAACGGCTAGTACTATAAATGGAAAGAAACTTGAAAGTGAAATCTGCAAAAGAGACAAACCAGCACATATTTTTATTGAAATACTTACCTCGGCATGGATTTGGTAAGTCTTAGGCGTCCTCAAGTTAGGTTATTAAGTGGCTGAATTGTAAGCAACACCATTTGGCCTTCAAGTAGCTTCATTTGGGCTCTAATGCATTCATCTTTAAGTCCGGCATCTTCTTCTTTGGTTCCTTGTGCCAATAAGCTTTGTATGGACTTGTTAAATATCTCTCTAAGCCTCTTGGTTCCTGATCTTGCTTTGGGTGGATCCTTCATGATAGTGATGTCTTGTTCAGCTTGCACCTCTTCTATAGTCTTGGTAGAGTCAACGTCCTCATCAATTCTTGTAAAAACTCTTTTGTCCTTCCAAAACCAACTTAAGCATGTTCTAAATGTCTTATTTTTCATTGATTGGGGAAGGAGAAGCCTCTTCATAACCATAAGCTTCTTCAAAGTTATAACCTCTTTCATAACCATAAACGTCTTCATAGTTATAAGCTCCTTCATAACCATAAGCTTCTTCATACTCATACTCCATGTTCCATGATTGACACCTCTCACCATACTCATATTGGTTTTCTTCAATATAATTTCGATATGGAAGTCCCTCTTGATAAGTGGATGTGCTTTCAAAACCGTGATAGCTTGTGGGGGTCCAAGCCATCTCTCTATCTTGAGCCACATAATGAGCCTTCTTCATGGAGAATAAATTTGAAGCCATGCTTTCTTCCATGTGATTGCACCTTCAAAAAGAACAAACACTTGAAAAAAGTTAGTCACCAAACAAAAGAAACAAAAGAAAAGACTATAATCTTAAATCTAATTGAAATCCTAATGGCAAATTGTATAGAATCCCCGACAACGGCGCCAAATTGATGCTAAGCGTTTGCACACCCAAAACAATCAATTAAATTTATAATTAACAAATGCTTAAACAAATTTGTCATTGTTAAGCATTTGAGGTAAAGACACAAGAGAATATAGAATCAACACACTAGGACTATGAGAACTTTGATCTAAGCTATAGCAATAGAGTGGAGGATTAGAACTAGAAGAATACAAGAAATAAAAACAAGCATAGCAAACCAAATTAAGTGAGAGCAAAAACAAACGAAAATGACAAACACATTGATACTGACCTCGCATTTGCAAACCAATCAATCAATAAGCATGAGTCACATATCAACTAAACTAACACACTCTCATGGCATTAACCTCTATACCAATCAATTGATATTGATAAACTCTCATTTGCAAACCATTCAATCAATAAGCATTAACAAACAAGCTCACTAAGACCACTAATCCCCAAAGCATCATCTCTCGAAGACTATGGAAGAAAAACCCACAAAAGAGTCTTTCGGGAATTTCATCGAACATCTCTTGGGCGATGATTTTCCTAGCTTCTAGCTTTGAATTACCAACTCAAATATAGCATTAAACACACTCTAAGTGAAAGAATTATGAGATCTATCAACCTAGACACAAGATCTAAACATCCAAATCAAATATCTACCTAAACAATCAACCTAACATTCACTTCTCTAACATTCCAAAATGAAAAACAAGCAAGAAAATTGAACTAAACCAAATCATAAACATAATGAAATTGAAGAAGAGAAAGTAATAAGAAAACTTAATAGATGGATGAAGATGATCCTAAGATCAAATTCCCCTTTGGTTTCCAACAATTCTCCTTTTCTCTCAAGAACACAAAGCAAAAACTTGAAGAAATGTAAATGTAAATCAAAAATGGCATAATGTGGGAGTGGCTCTCTTGTTTCTAGTATTTATAAGCCTAAAATTAGGGCAACAAGCCCAAAAGCCTTTAAAAAAATGGATTCGGGTTGACCCGGGACAAACCGGGTTAAACCAATGAAATTTTGCCAAGTGTCAACGTGTTGGCAACAGGTTGGACATGGTGGTCAACCAAATGGTCGATGCTAGGGGTCGAGGGTTGCACCCAAGAGTTTCATTGTAGTCTTCGTGGCAAAATGACATATGTTGAGTAAATTCATCGTATCTTTCCAACCACTTGTCCAAATTCCTCAAATCACCATCAAATGAAAGCTGACTCTTGTAGATATCTTGTGTCCGAATTTCAGCCAATTCTATTCATGGGAAGGTCTTCATTGATCACCATCTTTAACATGCATTGTAGTGGTTCGTGTGGCATAACATCAGACAGGAGCATCGGGTAGCTGTCCAATGGTCGAACCAAAGCTTCCATTCTTCATTCTTCTTGGTCTTTTCCAACCCCAAAGCGTGAGTGTTTCATCCCATGAGCTCCCTTCGTCCAAGTTAAGCTCCCAAATCACTTAAAAAGTCCGAAAAACACGAAAATATGCAAATGTATGACCTGCATACACTAATGCATAAATTATACACATTGTGATCTAAAATAATTCTAAATGCAAAATATATGAGTGAAAATGAGGCAAAATGATGATGAAAATCATGCCAATAAACACAAATATCAGTGATCTTAGTTTATTACATGAGACTAAGAGTATATACATCAGACCTTTAAGATGAAAGAAGATATGGGTTAGACATTCTATGTGATAGGAATTGAAATATTTCGTGATAGATTACTTGGAGGCTGAGTACTTAGCATGTTACGAGGCTTCTATTCAGTTGACAGTTAATTAGCCTATATAAAAATAAGAGAGTCTTATGATATATAGATCATTTCGGCCCATCAAGAGTGGTGCCAATGATGCACCAATCAGCTATTTCCATAATCCATTTACTACAATCACTACAAGAAAATATGCAATTCGGTACTATATTATTAGTCACAAATATGTCGCACTTCGTTAAATTGGGACTGAATCAATGAGACAAAATTCTACTGTTACACAACTCAATGACAAAATACGTAGTCACACTTTAGATGCAAGACTCTTAGTACCAAATCAGTTGCACATTGATACTGACTCAGCAGTTCCACATCGGTTGCATATTGAGACTAACTCTTTAATACCAATTCAGTCGCACATTGATACTGACCTAGCAATCCCAAATAAGTCTCATATTGACATTAAAATAACAGTCCCAAACCAGTCGCACATTGAGACTGGCTAAACAATGCTAAAATAGTCACACAACATGCAATTTCAAGTCAGACGCACATTTCTCACTTTTGCAAATCTGTCGCACATTATTAATATATACTTCTAAATTTTTATTTTTAGTTCTAGTATATATATTTTAAAATTATTAATAATAATTTTAAAGCATAATTTTATTGTTAAAAATATTATATTTATAGAAGTAAAATTGTTTAAAACGCAAAATTTAAAAAACATCAAATTGCTCAAAAGAAATGAAAAAAAAAATCAATGGGGTTTGGTAAAGTTGTAGTATGGCTCAAAGAATTTTCCGGCTGGTCAGGCTGAAGAAGACCCTGAACCATCATGTGGTGGAGGAGGAGGCATAGAAGTCTAGTGAGAGAGGAATGTTGGGTCTTTTGCGAGTAAATACTGTTGAAGCTGGATGTTCCGCTGCTAGGGTAGTGCCATTTGTTGCTCCATGTTTTATATGTAGTTTTTCATCTCTTGCTTTTTCTCTGTCAACTTCTGCTTGAAATTAGAAATCGTATACATGAGTGAAGACCAAGTGATCCTCTTGTTTTTCGAGGAATCGTACCTCGGATAGAGACTTCCCTTTTCGTACTTGTTGCCTATGCAATCAAACTGAGTAGACTGAGAAAAACAAAAGTAAATTAAAAATTACTGATAAACTATAAGAAAAAGTAGCAAACAGTTGTAACAATTACCTAAAGGAAACCCTCATCAAGCTCCTCCAGAGTCAACTCGATAGTTTGAGAAGCACCGTCAAACAGTTTGGTGTTACTATCCATATGGGATTGCATCTTCTCGCTCAGCTTCTTCAAATAAGTCTCAGAAATCTGTTGTGCTTTCAAATCGACATAGCTCCCATCTGATGCAGTGTGTGTCTTCACGAAAACTTCACTAATCATAACAGGTCGCTTCAAATCTTTTCCATCACAATCAGAATAACGAGCAATGCGGGTTTTTGTGGCCTTATTCTTCGCTTCTTCTATCTCCCAAGGTTGAACCAGTAATTTCCAAATGTCATTCTCCATGTACTATAGACATTTCCCGCGCTTCTTAGCTTGGCTCATTATTCCTTTCATTTGATGGACACAAACTTTCTTGAACTCTACTCGGATGGTTGTTGTAGTGGTGAGATTTCTGTAGTATGTTTGCTATAAAATTTAAACAAAAAATGTGTGTTAATAAATAGGAAACTACAATATAATTTTTTAAGAACATTAGTAATCAAACCGCGAATTTGACGAAATTAGCATCTCACATTTTCGTAGGGGTTTTGGTACAACTCAACATGTGATTGTTATACTCGCCCCTCAATATGTTGGAATCTTCTTAGGAATATCCTTGTATATTTTTCCATCAAACTTGTAAGCATAGTGATAAAATTTCATATAAATGCATAAAAATTCAATTATAATTTTAAAAATTCATAAGAACTCATTAAAATTCATTAAAATCCTCAAACATTCGTAAAAAATATGAAATAATGCAATAAATGTTATTATTTTTTTTTGTCTACTAGCCTAGTGGCTTTTTTAATTCCCCTCTTTCTACTGCAGGTAGGGGGTTCGATCCCTGGTGCCTTGAGGAGTTTTAAAGTGACAACACCACTGGGCCACCTGTCCTCGGCCAATAAATATTATTTACAATTCATTAAAAATCATAAAAACTCATAAAAGTTCAATTACAATTTTAAAAACTCATTAAAACTCATTAAAACTCATTAAAATTCACAAAAATTCATAAAAATACAAAATATGTAATAGATATTATTTTTTAGATGCTACGTTATTTAACATTGTCTAAAACACTAGGTTACTATGGTCTTTCTAGAACAATTTACGAATACTAATATATATAGTTTAGTAAATTATGTTTGAGTTTCTTTCATGGTAAATGAACGTAAAACATAATAACTTGAAAGCAATAATATGTCAAAGGTGTATTATTAAAAGCATTAATATGATAAGCATAAAATCCTGTATAAAATAAAAAAACACTATATGTAATGTAGTGAAAGGAAATTGAAACCAAAAGTACATATATTCTAACAAGTATGTTTACAAATTTCAATGTATATATCATATATTTTGAAAAAGTATATATAGTACTTTTAAATTTGATAATATGATATATAAACATCATTTACCACATTAATTTTATGATTTGGAACTTTTCAATAGGTTAAAATCTTGAATTGGAAATTTTGTAGATACGAGTAGTGGCAGGTCAATAGCTCATTTTGCAACTAAAGTGCGACTGATACATATAATTATGCAGACATGTATCAATTGTACGACAAGATCCTTTTTTTTCTCTTAAAAAGCTTTTTTTAATGATCTTTTGGTGTATTTTGCAAGAGAAAGCGATGAGTTGTATATATAATGAAATTTTGTCACTAATCTACAACTAAAGTGCGATTGAATGTGTGATTGCCTAATGTAGTCGTACATTTTAGGCAGAATTAGGTTAAAAGGCAAAAAAATGTGTTATAACTAAGACATTGCTACTAATGTGTTACTGGCTCGTTGCCACCAATTAATCAATTGCATTAGTAGCCCAACAAATACTGATGTGCAACTGAATAAATCAGTCCCACATTAGTAGCACATCTGCTACTGATGTGCGACTGAATAAATCAATTTTAGATTTTGCAATTTTTTCACTCTTATTTTACTTATCCCAATAGGAGGTTATCATACAAAGATAACCGAATACAGACGCATCATGCTATGAAATGTACTTTACGAAATCATAGCAAAGATCCCCACAAAGAGAATACAACAAATCCTTCCAAATCTAATAGCTGAAATCAGTCTGCATTCGTTCCATGTAGAGTCATAGCTCACAATGTCCTTATAACACATGAGATCATACACACTAGTAGAACATTTGTTCCATGTAAAGCCATGGCTGGGAATACACTAGTAGGCAGAGTCCTCCTAAACGACAAAATCGGATGGGCAATAGGCAATGGGGAGAAAGTAAAAATCTGGCAAGACCCTTGGCTTAATATTGACTCACAAGACACTCCTGTTGGGCCTACCCAAGAACACCTACGAGATTTAAAAGTCGGAGAGCTTCTAACTACTAGTATATTAGACTGGTGCAAAGATAATATCAAATGCTAATTCCCCTATTATGAGAACCAAATCCTGCAGATCAAACTAAAGCTCCAGAGAGAAGGATATAGCTCAAACAAATAAAAGGTGAACACGCTACAATAACTGGATTCTACATAACTCTTGAAACTAGAAGAAAGAGACTGACAAACCTACAAAACTCATCCTTTAAATGGGCTCAAGACATATGGAAGAGAAACACAAAACCAAAACTTCAGCTCTTCCCATGGAATATTCACAAGAATATTTTACATGTTAGAGGAAGGATAACAGCTGGAATGACACTTGTCGATCCAAAATGTCCCATATATGATCAAACTAAGACAATAGAACAGTCGATATTCATATGTGAATTCACCAGAAAAGTGTGGGATTGAGCCTCATTAACACCACTTCTCCACTCGGACCCCCCTCATAGAGTTACCAAAAAAGTGGAAAACCCTCAAAAAAATGCCTCCCTTTGCCACCTATACGTCTAAAAGAAGAAAATTTTCATTCTTTAGAGAATCTGATTCCTATGGAAAGCTAGAAAACAAAAAGTGTTCAATAACACTAACTTTACGGCATAGAAGATTGTAAATAAAGCAGTAGTGAAAGCTAGAAACTAGTAAATTTCTCAAGAGTCAAAACCCATAGAAACTAATCAAAGCTTACCACATAACATTAAGCCTTTGCCTCACACCCATATATGCAAAACAGATGGAGCTTGGAACTCCGATCTACAGTTGGGAGGACTTCGGTTGGACTCTCCAAAAGCCAGGAGAGGGGTGTCGATAAGAATTTCTTTCGTAAGTCAACCCCTCCACCTCTTCGATGTTGGTGGAATCCATGACTGTTTGTGAAGCTCTGGAGAAGGCGAAACATTTGGTGGTCGAGGATCTTTACTTGCAATCATACTCTTCATCATTGGTCTCGTTAATAAACAAGAGAGAGAGAATCAATCATAAGTCTAAGGAATACTCATTGACATAGAAGAAATAAAATTGAGCTTTAGATCACTATATTCTTTTCAATGCCTAGACCTTAAAATATAATTGTAAACTATCTCGCCAAAAAAGGTTGAGACAGTATGTGCCGAACAAGCTATATTAAATGTGATCAATATTTTTTCTTGACAAAAAAAAGAATGGCAGATTAAGTAATTAGATATAAATATTTGGGAAATTAGGGAAATGGTAATGATAATTTGGAAATTAGAAATTTAACATGCATTTACCTAAAAGCCCCTATAACTTAATTAGTGAATGATTTAAAAGAATATATTAGATAATATGAATACTGTTTCCGAAGAGAGAGAATCAAACATGAAATAATTTGAGATGCATACATCAATATCGATGGTCGATGATGAAATATTTAACATGATAATGCTATACTACTTTACAAGATAATCAAAATCATATGCAATAACTAGTTTTGTAGATTAATAATGTTTTGTTTGTATATATAATTATTTTTGTATGACCGGAATGTGATGTTCGCTTTGTATCAACCAAATAAATACAACAAATACAAAAATTATGATATTATACCACTTGAGGTTCAAATCCACAAAGAGCTTAGAATTAACGGTAGGTTTGCAAGGAATCAATTCAAGCTAGAGAAGACAAATTAGAGTTTTAGTGGAAGTAATACTACTCAGGTCAACAAGAAGTAACCAAGATAAAAACATAAACAAGATGATAGAATGAGATAGACAATAGCTAAGCAATAAGTCTAACAAAAGGCAAGCGATTACAGGGAACACAGTCAAATCAAGAAGCACAAGGTCTATTTAAAAACCATCCTAGGACATGAGATTATTCTAATGTAGCTTAATCGACTCTCATGGCATTAGTCAATGAGGCTAAACTCTCATGGCATTAGTCAATGAAGCTAAACTCTCATTTGGTCATCAAGAACTTAACAATCATGAAAAATCGATCTCACAAAGACCACTCTCCACTCTAGCATCAACTTTCGCTGACTAAGAAAGGAAAGCTCACCAAAAGGTTTTTCAAGTATTTCATCGAACACTTCTCGGACGATGTAACCCATAACATAAAGAAACAAAACATAGACATAATGAAAAGAGATAGATATAGAAATAGAAATCTACAATTGATAAATGGAGATGATTCAAGGATCATCATCCAAGTGAGTGTTCAAAACCTTTCAAAATAGCCTCCTAAATTGTTTAGGAAAAATAAGATATAGTTCTAAAAACATAAGAGAAAAAATTTAAATACTTGGGGTTCTGAAAGGCTAAAACATGTCAAATAACTCTAGTTAATCCATGACAAACCGAGTCAGACCTGTAACAAAAGAGTAGGTTAATTAGGCTTCCCTATCGTGGTATTAGTTGGTCTACATGGGTGCTGGACCGGTACCATCTTGTTCCGGTCACAACCAACCGTGTGGAACATGGTTCGTGGGTCACGGCCTCGATCTGGGTTGGATCGGCTGATACGTATCGTGTCACCCGCTCATCCTTCTGGATCTGTTGCGACCTGATTGATGTTGGTCGTTCTCTTTTTTACTGCATGTTCTTCCATCCGGCTTGGCCACGGCTTAGGTAGAATCAGCCGATCAGGACGTGACTCATTCCTTTGTTTCTCGGTTACGCTTGCGTTCCTCTCTTTTCTTGGTGCACCTTCTCCATACTTTTTTTCCTACCTTGTGCATCCATGCTTCACCTCCAAATCATCTATTGAGGGTCCCCTTCACCTAGAAAAATACTTATAAAAGGAAAAAATATGTGACACTCTAGTTTAAGACTTTAGAATATAAAATGGGTGAAAACCTATGGTAAAGTGGATGAATGTGGCTTCTAAGTGATGCAAAGTGGATTAGAAGATGCATGAATATCTAGCTAAATATGATGTATATCATAATGCAATTGTTGTGGGACTACAATTTATTTAAGATGTTGGATATATAGAAGTAATTGAAGATTTAACGTGATAATTAATAATATATTGGTACAATATATATATATATATATAAAGTAAAATGTGCTCTCTTTTAGAGTGCCACATCATCACGTACTATTAAATTAATCTCTTAATTTTAAACCATATCAAAACCAAATTAGAAATTTTAAGACAAATGATAAATTCATTGGATACCAATACTAATTTAGTATTTAAACTAAAACTAATATCACATATAAAAAATAACAATATGAAAACTCCATCTCTTATAATTTCTCTTATATAAAGGAATTCGAGTTCAATTCTCTTATAATTTGTTATAGAATTGCTATCAAATTAAAATTATTATACATATGTAGAATATTTATGAATACAATGACGATTGGTATCTTAATATTTACACAAGTATCACATATAGTACAGATGAAAGTTTCTAAGGAGTCAAACATTTCATTTGTAATGGTTTAATATTACAATATTTTTTTGCATGCATTTTGTTCATCTCCATATCTTTTGTTCATGGAGATGATGTCTTCTCATATACCCATATTCAATATTTCTAAAAACAATTCCATACATAATGAAAATGAAATTAAATTAGCTTGAGTAATGGCAATATTTATTCACTACATTTTCTTTAATTCACAAAAATAATTTCTCTCTTATTTTTTCTTATAAATCAATCATTTGGTTGTTCTAACTTCTCACCTAATAAAATTTTAGCCTCTCAAATTTCCACCAAATCATATGATAAAATTTCATCCTTTTTGATCTGAGTTGAAAGTTGGTCAAAACTCTCAACATGTTCAAAGATATTGCGATTTTGAGAAGAATGTAATTTCAAGAAAGACGGAAAGCTCTTGAGTGTAAACATGTTCGCTCCTTTATGAAAATGTATAATGTCTCCGAGATTTTTGTAAAATAAACTATTAAACTAAGTAATAAATTTCAAGATAATTTTTCTCTTTTGCGGCCAAAATTTCGGCCGAAGACCGGGTCACTAACTAATTGATATACACAAATAATTATCATTGCAGTTTGCTAAATATAATTATTACTGGAAAATATTTACTTAAGATGTTGGATATATAGGTAACAAAAAAAAAATCACGCTAGAATGCAATAAATATAAAGATAAACACACAATACAAATAAAGTATATGACAATAATTTTGTTAGCAATGATTCTCAATACAAAAACTAAAATCGTTTCTATGTTCTCTAACACAAGCACATGTTGTGAGTCAATATCCGAGTTCCTCACCTCTGAGGAACTCATCAGATAAGGTGGTTTTCCTTTTACCAAAAGATTATATAGTATTAAGAATTTTGTACATACACAAATCTAGATAAAAGCAAAATAGAAAAACTTTGTTAGATAATTCCTTAATTTGAGGAACAACTTATGTTTAGAAAGAGTAGTTTTTAGCGGTATACTCAAATAAGATAGTTATGATTTGAGTAGTTTATAATCCTAATAGATTAAAGAGTAGCTTAATACTATACATAAAAATCTTTGGAGAGTTGTTTTATTAAGATATAGAGAGATAAGGTTTAGGGGATGTATTGAAAGGGGGAATGTTAGAGATTTGATAGAATTTGGCTTTTTTATAGATTTGAAAAGATTTAAGTGAGTTTTTAGGGTATTTGGAAAAATTTAAGTTAATTTTTATTTTTATATTTCAGAATTTTATGGTGATTTTAAGAGATAATTAGGGACGATTGCAAAAATGTCTTCTAAATGAGCACATTTTCAATACTGCCCTATTTTTTAGAAATTTTCAGAAAATACCCTTCATTAATGATAAATGACTAAAATACTCTTGGATTATTTTTTTCAAAGAAAATGATTTTTTACGAATATTTTTTCTAGCCAAAAAAAAAATTTTCTTGCAAACAAATTTTCCCACCAAATTTAATTTTCCAACCCAAAATTTGGTTCTCACATTTATAATGTTTTATTAGAGATCTTATAAAACCTTATAGATAATATATTTATAAGTTCTCTTATAGAACTTTATAAAATTTCAATTTATAAGTTATCTTATAAACCCTTATAAAAATATTTTGAAAATTCGATTTCAAAATTTATAAAATCTTATTAGATTTTTTATAAAGCCTTATAATTTTTTTTAAGAAAAATTTTGAGATTTAATAAAACCTTTTGGGGAAAAAATTCGTGAAAAAGAAAGTTATAAAAAAATTTGATAGCATTTTTGTCATCTTTCTTATTGAGAGATATTGTTTGCAAAAATAAAATTGAAGGGGTATTTTTGTGAAATGGTACAACAAAAAAGATAATACTCAAAGTTTCTCATTTAATTATAAATCATATGCTATTTTAGGAGATTTTAGAGTTATCCTGTTTATTATGATATCAAACGAAAACAATCTCTCGTGACCAAAAAAAGAAAAAATAAAAAGTATAAGCTATGGTTTACTATGATTCTATAGACCTGACTTGATAAAACATTCGAAGATCATGATCTGAAAATTGAAAGAATAAATAGTATCATTTTGATAATAAAGATAAAATCGTTGTAGTACCCTTATACGTCCAAACAATAGTGAAGTTTCCTCGAACAAAAACAATTTCATCAGAAATTAGTGTTTTCTTCCAGTAATTAGGATTTGTATTAGTAGTATATTCTGAACACTAAGCGGAGGTTTCATGGCAGTTTTCATTCTCTTTGGCTATGTCAAACACTAATCCCAGAAAAGTGAATAGTTTTTAATTGGGATATATTTTTTTTTAAGTTGGACATTTTAGAGATGTGATATAGAAAATAATAGGTTATTAGATTTGATTTTAGTTGATCTATTCTAGAATTTCTAGGGATGAAAAAGTATAAAGAATAATAAAAGAGGATTGTTGTGTGACGTGGTGCTTGATGTTGATATGTGATGAGGATGTTGAACAAGATAGGTTATTATTTTATTTTTTTTTGTGAAATCACATCTTAAGTGGTGGGATTTCGTATATATTTTTTTTCAATTAAAAATTTATTTTAAATCTTCCAAAATCATATAAAGTAAAGGGATATATTCAAATCAAAATTTCAAGAGATTTTGGGTCTTTCTTAAAATTACCATTTATTCAATCGATGATTTTTAAATGTTTTTTCAAATCTTATGTTATTGAACTTGGAATTTATATGAAATCACTCAATATAATTCACAATCTCTTATTATTCAATCAACAATTAATCAAAACCATATCAAATCATGTATTATTCAAAAGTTATCGGATTTTTTATTTGAAATACTCAATTTGATTTTGGGGGATTTTGATTACTGGAAAAAAAAAAAAAAAACCTTCACCAAACACTACAAGAAAACACGCATTTAGCGACTGAATATTGTGAATGAACAATTCAGTCGCTAAATTTGAGACTGATTTGCGACTAAAAAAAAATCAGTGTGAAATCAGTCGCTAATTCGTGAC
>OVAX01001263.1:0-49452 GCA_900406405.1 Lepidium africanum | reverse complement strand
AAGAGCCTATCCCTTCATCCCAATCCTTGAGAGTGCCGATTCTAGGAGAATCATATCAAGTAGTGAGCTAGTCCGAGATGATAGAGGAACTCAGCACCCAGTCTTTTATACGAGCAAGTCTTTGGATGGAGCCGAGTCAAGATACCCGAGTACAGAAAAACTTGCGTTAGGAGTTGTAACCTTGACAAGAAAGTTACGCCCTTATTTCCAATCACATACTATCATAGTATTGACAAATCACCCACTACGAAAAATTCCGCATAGCTCAAACCAATTTGGAAGGTCAACTAAGTGGGCCATTGAGTTAAGCGAATACGATATCAAATATAAGGGGAGAACGAGAGCAAAATCTCAAGTGTTAGCAGATTTCTTGATTGAACTAGCACTTGAATTAGAGCTATTTGAGTCGGAAAAGAAGCTTAAAACTTGGAAGATCTACGTGGACGGATCGTTATCACAACATGGTTCTAGAGTTAGAATTCGACTTGAGACTCCAACAGGAGAGATCCTAGAACAGTCCTTCCAACTTGCATTCCCAGTATCAAACAATGAAGCCGAATACGCAGGGATCATGTTGGCAAAAAAAGTTGGGGCCATGGAAATAGAATGCTATTGTGATTCACAACTAGTAGTGAATCATGTGAATAGAGGCTACGACACCAAAAATGATCGAATGGAAGCGTACCTCAAAGTTGTCATGGAGTTGACAAAGGATATCAAGTTCCGAGTCAACAAAATCTCTAGATCCAAAAACACTTCAGCCGACGCCTTTGTAGCCCTAGCATCCATGACAGACCCCGTCCAATGAAGAATCATTCTAGTAAAAAGTATTGATTGTCCAAGCATAACGCTACCGAAAGGAGATAATGAACTCATATCGGTAATCACCGACAATGTAAATGATTCTGGTACCGAAATACAAGACGCAGAGCAAGTCGACGAACAGAAAGCTGACTGGCGAGATGAGATACTCGAGTATATCGTAGATGAAAAAGTTTCAGAGGATAGATGGGCAGCACATCGACTAAAGGCTAGATGTGCACCCTACGCCCAACTCAACAAAAAATTATTTCGTCGAAGTACGAACGGAACCCTCCTAACTTGTATTCATGGCAACAAAGTCAACGAGATCATCAAAAGGACGCATGATGGAGCTGGTGGAAACCACAACGATGCTTACTCGTACACAAAATTTGAACACTCGGATACTATTGGCCGACAATGGCTAAAGATTGTGCACAATATACAACAATGTGTGATAAGTGTCAACGACATGGACATGTTATCCATGCTCCAACCAAAGAGTTAACATCGGCAATAATGCCATCTCCATTTATGTGATGGGCAATGGATATAGTTGGACCGTTATCGGCGTCTCGGCAGAAGCGCTCCATGCTTATCATGACCGATTACTTTTCAAAATAGGTTGAAACTGAATTTTACTCGCATATCAAAGACAGAGATGTGGTAAAATTCGTATGGAAGAATATCATATGTCGTCATGAACTACCTTACGAGATCATGATAGACAACGGATCTCAATTTATTTTGGCAAAATTCACTAACTTTTGCTCTAAGTGGAATATCCGAGTAAACAAGTCCACTCCAAGAAATCCACAAAGAAATGGACAAGCCGAAACTACAAACAAGCAGATACTAGACGATATCAAGAAAAGGCTACGNACAAGCAGATACTAGACGATATCAAGAAAAGGCTACGAGAAAAGAAAGGAAATTGGGCTGCCGAGTTAGATGGAGTACTTTGGTCACACCGAACGACACCAAGACACCCAACAGGACAAACTCCTTTTTCCTTATCTCATGGAATGGAAGCAATGGCTCCAGCTGAAGTGGTGATCCCAACTTTACGCCGAGAATGCTTCCCTGGAAATGAAAGCTCCAACAATGAGGCAATAGAAGAATGTCACGACGACTTGGAAGAAGAGCCCGATGAACCACTTCTCTGAGTTCAAAACTATCAGCAACAAGCAGCAAAATGCTACAACAGAAAAGTTCGAGGGCAACACTTTGCAGTAGGAGACTTGGTCTTCTGAAAAGTGTTTGAAAACACAACAGAACGTAATGCCAAAAAATTAGGTGCTAACTGGGAAGGCACATACATCATTTGTGAAGACGTATGACCAGGAGTTTACAAGATTGCAACATTGGAGGGCGAGATGATTCCACGGAGATGGAATTCCATCAATTTAAAGCGATACTACTACTGAAAACTTGCCAACTCGGCAACTTGGATGCATTATTCGATGCATCTCTACTTATAGTATTTAATACACAAGTATTTAATACCCACAAAAAAAGAAAAAAATATTTCTTTATCTANAGTATTTAATACCCACAAAAAAGAAAAAAAGATTTCTTTATCTGAGTAATGAGTCATCCGACAATTCATGATTTAGATTCAACTACTTATTAATAAACTAATAGCACGGAAGAAACAAATTGAGTTGATGCGTTTACCTAAGTAAGGACTATCTAATTTTGATACCAATAAATCAAGTGATTTATTTTTTTCTAGAAAAATAAATTAAAAAAAAAAGGTTTCAGAACGTCATTTGTAAACAAAAAAAATCAAAACAAATAGAATAAGCATGTAATCAGAACTACGTCTTGGCTTGATCCCTGCGGAATACGTAGGTAGCCTTCGGGTGCAACTAAAACTAAATAAAATCTTTATAAGTCCCTATCTCGGATCTAACTTCTGAAAAGCCGAGTTCAGATTCTCAAAAAAAAAAAAAAACAAACAAAACCGAGTCTTAAAAACTCTCGTGTAAATATCTGAAGTTGAGTCTTAAAATCTCGCCGGGTCTTAAAATCCCACTAAAAAAAACCAAGTCTTAAAACCTCACCACGACAAAAATCTCGAAAATAATAAGGTTAAGTCAAAAACTCCACTTAAACTGAGATCAAGTTCTTGCAATTACAAATAAAGTCTTTGTCAAAGCAGAATTACTAGTATTTAAAGCCGAGTATTAAAATCTCGCCGAGTCTTAAAATCCCATTCAAAATAGCCGAGTCTTAAAATCCCATTCAAAATAGCCGAGTCTTAAAACCTCGCCAAGACGAATCTCTGAAAAATAATAGGGTTAAGTCGAAAACCCCATTTAAACTGAGACCAAGTTCTCACAATTTGAGATCTAATTCTCATCTGTGATTGAGACAGCGTTCTCGTCAAAACAGTTTTCACATTCAAGCAAAACCCCAAAAGCATAACTTTCTACAAAGGCGGAAATCTCAAAAGAGAAAAATACAACTTCTTTTCTAATTTTTCAGAATTTCTTTTAAAGAACAAAAGATAGCATTATTGAGATTTTTTCTGAGATCAAACTTCTTAAAAACTTAAACTGAGTCTTAAAATCTCAACTTTAAGCGCCAAACAGTGAACTCTTTTTCCTAACAAGCGGGATCAAACTCTCAAACTTAGGAAAAGAACTTAGCTAAACGCGCAAACAAGAAAAGATCTCGGGAGTTAAACTTCATAATTCATCATTCTGTTTCATATTTACGAGTTAATTTTTGGCAAAATTCACAATTCAAAAACAATTCTCGTTAAGATAATAATGATGTATTTTATTAGACAGAAAATCAAAAGCAATTACAAGGCCAAATAACTGACTACAGGAATCAAAGAGACGACTCGAAAGAAACAAAACCACAACTACCATGAGTCAATGAGATGACTCTCAAAAAGGCCAATCGGAAATTACAAGAAATCAAAGAGATGAATCTGAAAAATACAAAGATTCAGACAAAAAAAAGATAGACTAATCCTTAGTCTAATCATTGCTCTTTGACACTTCCCCAATCTCGAAAACCAGGACGACCAAATCTCCAGGTTGCAATGGCATCAAGTTCTCCTAACTGACGACTTCCTTTGACTCATTCAACTTGGCAGTCAACAAGTCCGTAACTACTGCCGGGATGCTCACACCACAGTTGAAAAGCAGTTGGAGAACATTTGTAGACCAAAGATATTGGGCATACGTCAACCAGGCCTCCATGTTAGAGTCTAAGTCATTGAAACGAGCGCCAATTCGGTTGAAGCACTCAGTTAACTGAACATGAAGATCATGGTAGATCTTCTTCTTCTCGTCATTCAAAACCTGACGAAACCGCAAGTCAAAGTTCTCCTTTACACAATCCAACTCGGATTGTAACCCTTGAAGTTTGTCATTAGCCTTCTCGGTAGACTTGAAGGCTTCCCCATGATCAGACTCGGCACATTTGAGCGATTATGTTAAAGCTGCGTTCAGCTCCATCAGACGAAGAATGTTTTCACGTTCTAGCTTCAACTCGTCTTTGAAATGAGCAAGTTCTTCTTCAGCAGTACTGATCCGAGATCTAGCCTCCACTGCTTCGAGTTGATTATGGCCAACTCGACCAGAGGAGTTAGGATTCCTCCAAATGTTTCCGTCCGGGTTAGCGCGAGATCTTTCTTGCTGAGACATAATGCCATTAAGGCAAGTAATAAACTACAAGAAATCCAACAAATTTGGTAAAAGAAAGATGGACATCAAAATAACAAAGCAAATACAAACTCAGAAAAATAACTTACGCGGAATAGCAAATAGGTGACCTCTTCATATTCCGCCCAATTTTCCATCCGGTCAGGAAAAGGGAGAAGGTCCATCGTCGTTCTGATATGACGCATCAAGTCAGCGCACTTTGTACGAAACTCCACGATTGACCTTGGGTCTGAGTGGTCGTGAGTGAAACGGAAGTCGGGAATTCCCTTACTTTTC
Source organism: Lepidium africanum (assembly GCA_900406405.1). Lineage (NCBI taxonomy): Eukaryota > Viridiplantae > Streptophyta > Magnoliopsida > Brassicales > Brassicaceae > Lepidium > Lepidium africanum. The sequence continues at coordinate 44,692 of OVAX01001263.1, read as the reverse complement.
CCACGAGAAGCACCAGAAGCCCCAAAACGAGTAACAACTCCAGGAGAAAAAATCGTAAAAGGTTCCACCCTGGGCCTTTTGGAAGATCGCGAAGTTCCGCGACGAGAAGATAAAGGGACTTCCACTATGTCCCTAGTCGGAACAGCAGAAGAATGGGTGACTCTAGAAGATCCCCCAGAAGGACGAGCATTCATTCCCTCTAAACCAGCGTTTAAGCCCTCATTGACATTTAGAAGTTTAAAATCATCAAGACCCATTTTTGAGAAGTTAAAGAAAAAGTGCAAAGAACAAAGAAAGGATTGAAGTCGGAAGAAGATTTGAAGAAAACTAAAGAAAGTCGGAAAAAATTTATCGCAAATCAGATGAGTGGTAAAAGAAGAGGATGACGCGATATTTATAGGAATTTACCGGAAGCCGAAACGATGCCAAACAGTATTAATTACTTAACGAGTAAAAATCAAGGAAACCACTCAAGTAATCCAATCACAGACTGACACGTGGACCGAAGATTCCAGAAGCAGGTAACTTTTCGACTCGGAAATTCTGACATAATTTTCCGAGTCTGAGGGGGACAATTGTTGGAGGTGGATCCAAGATCTTACTTCGGTCCACGAGAAACAATAGGCCTAACATGCTAGTGTTCAACTCGGAAATAATATCAAAGTCTCAACTCGGATATTCTAATCAACTCGGAAGAATTCCTTCTCGGAAGCGCGCTAAAACTTGAAGGAAGTCGGACGACACGTCATCAAACGAAGAAATGGAAATTTTCCTATTCCGACAAGGAAAATTTCCGAAAATCTAGCTAGAATCTTCTAGATAAGATCAAATCCTGAAAATTGTATATTTTCCTTTATTCGATCTATTTTATAATCGCCTCTATCTTATATAAATATGGGAGCGGATCCTCCAAAAAAGGGATCAGCTTTTTGGCACAAATTAAGCAATAAAGACAACTCGTCAACCATTCCTTGCGTAGCACTCTTTCTCTCTGAATCTCTAGAGAATCCTTGCCCAATCTTCTCAACCTTTTATCAGAATTGCGGTTTAGCCACCTCGTACTAGACCCGGTTCGAACACTATATCTAGCATAAGATTATAAAGTTGGAATGATAATCAATAAGGGGATTGTCGAGGAGACAAACTTTGCAATATCATCCTTAAGCCTAGCAATTAATCTAGAATTAACCAAAGAGAGAATCGGGAAAGAAACAATGTTACCGAAGGATCGCTGAAGATGTCTGCTACTGATTGAAAGTTTCATAAAGTAGTAATCGAAAGTCCTCTTCTCGAAATGGATGATTTTGTTATAGATGTGCAAATAAAGAAGCACCACTTGGATTTGCCGCAAGAAAATCGTCGAGATTCGCTCCTTTTTTTACTCTTTGCCACAGATCACCGCCAGGGACCGCCGTCGGGTTTCGCCACCGAAAATCGCTTCCTCTCCTCTTCTTGGTGTTTTTTAATAATGTAAATGCGTTTAAGTTATTAATCCTTTTACAAACTTAGAGTTTTTTTATTAAAAGAATTCTCTAAATTTTTACAACTTCTGCCCATAATTTCTCATTTTAAAGAGTCTCTTACTTTTATTGAAAAATTCTTCTTAATAATAAGAATATCTTATTATATAAAGTAAGGTTTCAAAGTTACTCATTAACAGGATGATTCCATGTGTAAAGATTCAACGATCAGAAATTTGCCTATATTTATTTATTTTTTAAAGAAATAGATAAAATAGATCTTTAAATAGATTTTTTCAATATTTTGCTTATCCTAATCTAAAAAGAATTTATAACCGGTTTGGTACTTAAAACTAAATCTTAATCTAAAAGGAAATCAGAAATATTAATTGTTAAAAAATAATTCTAACAAAAAAAATTTCCATTACTTATCTTATTACAGAAAGAAAAAGTATATTTTAAAAAAGAAGAAAACAAATATGTATATATATAATATTTTGAATAATATCTATCTATAAAGAAATCCTAATCTAATAAGTGTTAAAAAAAATTAATCTAGCCCCTTTTGCCGACCAAAAAAAATAATAATCTAGCAAAAGTAATTTTCATCACTAATCTTATTAGATAAAGAAAAATATTATATTAAAAGTTATTTATAAAAAACAAAAAATAGATATATATATATATATATGATATTTTGAATAATATCTATCTATAAAGAAATCATAATCTAATAAGATATATATATATATATATATATTTATGATCATGATCCTAATAGAAGATAATTATCTAAATATCTCATAAATATTTATTTATATACATAGTCATAATTTAAAAGGGATTTTGTATACATAATTCTAATCTAAAAAGGAATTATTAATATCAGTTGCTATATATACATAAACACATAGATAATTTTTTCAATACTTTTCAACTTTTCAAACTTTCTCCAATTTCATTTTTCTATTTCGTTTGCGTCCAACACAATCAAGGCAAACAAACAACAAAGGTAAACACTTTAAATTTATTGTATTATAATTTTGTTTTACTGTTATTAGCATGAGATATCATCATCATGTTATACAAAGTTGTGTTTCAAAATTTATTAATCAACAGGATTGTTCCACATATCAAATCAAACGACAAAAATTATTCCTTATTTATATATATATATATATATATTTGTTAACATTAGATCGACAAGACCCGATCTATAGCCTATACCGCACCCCCAAAATTTCTTTTTTAAGCTACCATAATGCAACATATAGTAATCGAACCATGATGACAAGTCATTAGCTGGATCATTCTAACCAACAAACTGTGAACAACTCAATGTTTTTAAAAGATAAAATCTAATTCTAATCCTATTATATAAAGTTGGGTTTCAAAAGTTACTAATCCTATTATGTATAATTGGGTTTCAAAAGTTATAAATCAACAAGATTGTTGGATCAAATCAAAGCAAATCAAATCTTATTATATGAAGTTGGATCTTAAAACTACGCAATAACACGATTCTTCCACATGTTAAATTTAACAATACTAAATTTTGCTATAGTTTTTTTAAAAATATTTTTTTTCTTAAATATTTATATTTATCGCAAGATTTTTTTATCTCTTTATGTAATCCTAAAATAAAAAAGATTGTAAATTAATATCTTTATTGATGATTATAAAATAAATCTTATTATATAAAGTAAGGTTTAAAAGTTACTCATTAATAGGATGATTCTACATGTCCAAATCCAATGATCAAAATTCTTATTATATAAAGTAAGGTTTCAAAGTTACTCATTAACATGATGATTCCACCTGTCCAAATCCAATGATCAAAACTTTCCTGTATTTATTTATTTTTTAAAAAGTAGATAAATTGATCTTTACATTATTTTTTTCAATATTTAGCTTTTCCTAATTTAAAAAGATTCATAACCTAAAAATAAATCTTAATCTAAAAGGAAATCAAAAATATTAATTATTAAAAAATTAATTCTAACAAAAGTAATTTTCATTACTAATCTTATTATACAAAGAAAAAAAATATTAAAAATTATTTATAAAAAACAAAAATGTATATATGTATATATATGATATTTTGAATAACATCTATCTATAAAGAAATCCTAATCTAATAATTATTAAGAAAATTAATTCTGGCAAAAATTAAATTTCATCACTAATCTTATTATATAAAGAAAAATATTATTATTAAAAAATAGAGATACAGATATATATATATATAATGAATAATATCTATCTATAAAGGAAATCCTAATCTAATAAGATATATATTACTGATCATAATCCTAACAGAAGATAATTATCTAAATATCTCGTAAGTATTTATTTGTATACATAATCCTAATATAAAAGGGAATTTGTATATATAATCTTAATCTAAAAGGGAATTGTGAATATCAATTGCTATATATACATAAACACATACAATTTTTTAAATACTCTCCAACTTTTCAAGCTTTCTCTAATTTAATTCTTTTTCTTTTGTTTACATCCAACGCAATCAAGGCAAACAAACAAAAAAGGTAAACACTTTAAATTTAATGTATTATAATTTTATTTTACTATAATTAGCATAAGATCTTATCATATCATACTGTTATATAAATTTCTGTTTCAAAAGTTATTAATCAACGGGATTGTTCCACATATCATATCAAACGATAAAATTATTCCGTATTTATATTTTATTTTAAAAAGATCAACTCTAATTCTAATCCTATTATATAAAGTTGGGTTTCAAAAGTTACTAATCCTATCATATAAAGTTGGGTTTCAAAAATTACAAATCAACGGGATTGTTCCTGTATCAAATCCAACTATCAAAAATTACTCCATACTATATTTTATTAAAGTTTCGTTTCAAAAGTCACAAATCAACGAGATTATTCCACATGTCAAATCCAGCAAGTCAAAAACTATTCTATATTTATATTGTATTAAAAAATATAAAATCAAATCTTGTTATATGAAGTTGGATCTCAAAGTTACTCACTAGCATGATTCTTCCAAGTGTTAAATCCAGTGATCCTAAATTTTGCAATAGTTTTTTCTATTTTAAAATATTTTTTTTCTTAAATATTTATATTTATCGAAAAAAATATCTATCTCTATTTATAATACTAAATAAAAAGGATTGTATATTATTATCTTTATTTATTATTATAAAATAAAAAATATTCATAAATATTTATCTCATATCTTATTGTATAAAGTTGGATGACAAAGTTACTCATTAATTCTTTGATGTGTCAAATATAACGATCCTAAATTTTGCAGTATTTTATATATTTGAAAACTTATTTTTCTTTAATATTTATATATACCATAAAATATTTATCTCTTTTCATAATCCTAACATAAAACAGATTGTAAATAATTATCTCCATTTATAATTATAAAATAAAAATAATCACAAACATTGATCTCATACTGAATATAAAAAATATTAGATTTTTCTAAAAAATATAATTAAATAATGTATTTGCTTAGATTAATGCAAATAAATTATAACTTGAAATGTAAATATTAGTTTAAGTTATAATTTTTATATATGTTTCTTAAAAATGTAATTCTTTTTTTTTGTCAACACATGTAAGAATTTACAAATTGATGATCACGAGATGCCTCTCTTGCACATCGGAAAAGAGTGTCTGCTTTATGATTTTAAAAACGAGGATACAATAAAGACCAAAATTTGAAAATAAACTTTTCAAGTGCAAAAAAACTCATGCATCGCACGGGTCCTTATCTAGTTACAATTATAAAGTTGGGTTTCAAAAGTTACTGATCCTATTATATAAAATTGGGTTTCAAAAGTTACAAATCAACGAGATTGTTCCACGTAACGAATCCAACGATAAAAAATTATTCTGTATTTGGGTTTCAAAAGTTACAAATCAACGAGATTGTTCCACATGTCAAATCCAACGATCAAAAATTATTCTGTATTTATTTTTTATTAAAAATATAAAATCAAATCTTACTATATGAAGTTGGATCTCAAAGTTACTCACTAATACAATTCTTCCACGTGTTAACTCTATTAACCCTAAATTTTGCAGTAGTTTTTTGACTTAAAATAATTTTTTCTTAAATATTAATATTTATCGTAAATTTTTTTATCTCTTTATGTAATCCTAAAATAAAAGGTTTATAAATTATTATCATTATTTATTATTATAAAAATACAAAATAATCATAAATATTTATCTCATACTTATTGTATAAAACTGGATCTCAAAATTACTTATTAACATAATTCTTCCACGTGTTAATATAACGATACCAAATTTTGTAGTATTTAATATATTTGAAAACATGTTTAATTGTTTTCACAATCTTAACATAAAACCTATTATAAATAATTATCTCTATAATAATAATAAAATAAAAATAATCACAAATATCTATCTCATAAAAAATAACTTGAGTTGTAAATATTAATTAAAGTTATATATATGTTTTTTTTTGAAAAAAAGAAATTTTAAAAAAATATTTCAAACGTAATCGCATCGGTCCTAGTTATTTACTATTTTATTGTTATATTTTCGTGAGAGATTGAGAGAGAATTGTGGTCTTATATTTGAACCAAAAAAGTCCCACCGGTCTAAACAATCGAGGAATTGAGTAATTTTCACATCGGCTTTTAGATGGACGGCGAAGAAGGAAGCGGAATACGGTTGAGCAAGAGATTTGCCGGCGGCAAGGTCACCGGCGGTAGCTTGGAGGTTGATTACAAGACGAAATCCGGTACCGCTTGGAGCCACTCGTTCCTTAACCAGAAGCCATGGCATCCTCTCTCTTACCCTAACCAGCGCCGCAAATGGATCGCCGAGCAGACTCACGCCCAACACGATCGGAGAGCCGAAGAAGTGGCCCGAGAGGTACATGGTTCTGAATTTCTCGTGATTCTCTTATTGATTCACTTCGTGTTATTCTACATTCCCTGTTTCGTGGTTTTGTAGTTTGCGCAAGAGCAGGAATTCTTCAAGCAAGCGGCTCTCATCTCGAAGAAAGAAAGAGAGAAGGTTGATTTTTCCTCAGTCAGATTAGGGTTTATGTTATTCAGATCTTGTTTTGAGTTTGTGGGTTCTAATCCTCAAAATAACTCTTGTTCACACGTATCCTAATGCTTCAGATTAGGGTTTTCTGTATTCTTGTGATAGTTTTAAATTCTGAGGCCGAATTGTATATCTGCTGACTCTTACCAATCAAAAATCATTTGGTATATTGTATCAACTTTTATATAATGTTTTGACCCTTAGGTAGATGTCAAAGGCATTAAAATGTTGTGGACTAGTGAATTACTTAGTGTTGTCTTCGATGATATTGATTCCCGAGATGCATGTGCAGATAGAAACAATGAAAGCCGTGAGCTTTATGTATGTTCGGCCACCTGGCTATGACCCAGAAAGTGCCAAAGCAGCAGAATATGAGGATGAGAAACATAAAGGTCAGAGTTCTTCAACTCAGGATCCAATGGCGCACGAGAATGTTGGTTCAAAGTATGGTTACAGAAACAATAATTACAAATTAGTGTTAGGACGATATAAAGTTAGATCCTGTGGGGGAAATTTGACATTAATATATTTTCGTCTTTCGTCTTTTTGATGCAATGCAGACCAGAAGAATCAGTAAGTGGGGCTGACCATACAGGTCAGGAAAGGAAGAAACCACGGCCTAAAGATGTTTTTGGGCGTGCTCTTCCTACTGAAGAAGAATTTGAGGTCCTCAAAAATGCACCAAGGTATTGCGACATTTTCGTACTCTCTGAAACTTTGTTAATCATTAAGTACCCCAGTGCCATTGTGAATATACCAGGCTGTGTAATGAACATTTTCTTATCATTTACTGTGCAGGCTGGAGACTGGTCTTCCTGGGAGAGTAAAGCCATTTGCAGTTGAAGTCCGTAATGTGAAATGTCTGAGATGTGGAAACTTCGGACACCAAAGCGGGGATCGTGACTGTCCATTAAAGGATGCAGTAATGCCAAATGAAGAACTTCGATTGAAGAGAGACGATCCTTTGACTGCTATCATTGCACATACCGATCCCAGCGAGGTTGATGTTGATTGCTCTTACTTTCCATCCTTCAAAAATTTGCATTAACTAGTAGGCTTTTCTTTAAAAACTGAAGGTTAAATATTTTATGTATAATTAACTGGAAACGCTCTCTAACTTCTTGCAGCCTCTGAAGTGGGAGTTGAAACAAAAACCAGGCTTGAGTCCTCCTCGAGGTGGTTTTGATCCTGAAGATCCAAATCAACAAATTGTTGCTGAAGATATATTTGACGAATATGGAGGTCTTTTTCGTGATACCCTAAAAGTTATCTCTATTTAAAGTCCCAACTCATCATTAGATTGTACATACTAATTTTTTCAAACCTTTTGAGATCACAGGTTTCCTGGAGGGCAGCATTCCGGTAGAATTACTGAAGAGTATGTCGTCAGATAAGAAAAGAAAGTCCAAAAAGAACAAAAACCACAAGAAGCATTCGTCTCGGACTGTTGAGGAAACTGATGAATCTTCCACAACCTCAGAAGATAACAGAGAGAAGAGAGCATCGAAGAAGCGCAAGAAACTAAAGAAGAAGAGCAAGAAGCATTGTGATTCTGATTCGATCTCCTCTATAGATTTAGACTCTGACAGTTACCGCATGAGTAGGAGAAGACACAAGAAACATGTAGACCCGTCTGCGACATTAAAATCTGTGGTTTACCAAGGAAGTAGTCACAGAGAAAGGCATTCCGAGGATGAGAAGCACCAGAAACGAAAGCACATTCTAGATACACCTTCTGCTTCATCTGATAGTAATTCTGATTATTACAGAAATCATAGAAGTAGAAAGAAAAGATCAGAAGATGATTACAAAAGCCATCACAGGGAGAGAACGCAGGTGCACAGTAATGACCGTTTTTCTGAGAAAAGTCGGAAACATGACAATTTGGAATCTGGTAAGCTTCATAGAGTCGAAAAGAAGCAGAGATATGATGAGAGAAGACAGAGTTATGTTGATGCGGAGTCTGAGAAAAGTCATAGACCCGAGAAAAAAACAAAATATGATGATCATGACTCTGAGAGGCATTACAGGAGTGTGAAGGATAGAGAAAAGCATGCGCATGATGCATCTAATGACCCTGAAGAGTTTTCTGATAGATACAAAAGTACGAAGAAAACAGAATCTGATTCAGACTCGAACCGTAGAAGTAGAAAAAAGAAACAGAAGCCTGAGTTGTCATCATTATCAGAAGAGTCTCGTAAGCATCGATACAGCACGAACCGGAGGAGAAATTGAGTCTATGCGGTGTCTTTAATCCTAGACCAGATTTAAGGTTCCGGTCTAAATGAAATTGTCAGATATGTACCATCGGTTTTTTGTCGTCATATAATGGGCCTTAATGAGCTAACGACTGTTTTCTTTACTTCAGTTTTACATTATTTGTTCACTTGACAAGCCAAATAGCACGTGGAGAGCAATCGAGCAAAAATAATCAATGTCCTCGATTCACCGACGGTTAAATCGTTTTTCTGGATTATCGTCTCCTAACGCATGGAGCTTTCAGGTAAGAGAAGCAGTTAATCGAAATGATCCAGTGGAATCACTTCTTCTGTTTAGAGAAATGAAGCGCAGAGGATTTGAACCAAACAACTTTACCTTTCCATTTGTGGCAAAGGCTTGTGCTAAGCTCGCTGATATTGGGTATTGTGAGATGGTTCATACCCATTTTGTAAAGTCTTCGTTTTGGTCTGATGTGTTTGTTGGGACAGCGACCGTTAATATGCTTGTAAAATGTAATGCTTTGGATTATGCCGTCAAGGTGTTCGAGAGAATGCCTGAGAGAGACGTTACCACTTGGAACGCAATGCTATCTGGTTTCTGTCAGCCTAGTCACACAGATAAGGCCTTTTCTCTTTTTCGTGAAATGAAACTCAACGGGATCCCACCTGATTCTGTGACTATTATGGCCTTAATTCAATCTGCTTCGCTTGGAAATTGTCTGATGCTTTTGAACGCAATGCATGCCTTTGCAATACGTATAGGTGTAGATGTACAAGTTACGGTTTCTAATACTTGGATTTCTGCTTATGCGAAATGCAGTGATTTGAATTCGGCGAAGTCAGTTTTCGAAGCTATTGACAGAGGTGACAGAACTGCTGTGTCTTGGAACTCTATGCTCAAAGCATATGCAATTTTTGGTGAAGCGGTTAATGCTTTTGGCCTTTACCGTTTGATGATGCGTGAAGGGTTTAAGCCGGATTTGGGCACCTTTATTAATCTGGCTGCATCGTTTCAGAACCCTGAAACACTAACACAAGGACGCGTGATTCATTCCCATGCAATCCATCTTGGTACAGATCAAGATGTAGAAGCGATCAATACTTTCATTTCTATGTATTCAAAATCGGAGGATACCTATTCAGCAAGGCTTTTGTTTGACATAATGTCTTCCAGATCATGTGTCTCTTGGACTGTGATTATAAGTGGGTATGCAGAAAAGGGCGACATGGATGAAGCTTTGGCTTTATTTCACGCCATGACTAAAACAGGAGTAAAACCCGATCTTGTTACCTTACTCTCCCTTATATCTGGTTGTGGAAGATTTGGTTCACTTGAGATTGGAAAATGGATAGATGCTAGAGCAGATACTTTCGGGTGCAAGAGAGACAGTGTCATGGTTTGCAATGCTCTTCTTGACATGTACGCAAAATGTGGAAGTATACCCGAAGCTAAAGACATCTTCGATAACATGACTGTGAAAACAGTAGTCACATGGACTACAATGATAGCGGGATATGCTTTGAACGGTCTCTTCATCGAAGCCTTGGAACTTTTCAGCAAGATGATAGAATTGGATTATAAGCCAAACCACATAACATTCCTTGCTGTTCTTCAAGCTTTTGCTCATTCGGGCTCTCTGGAAAAAGGGTGGGAATATTTCCACATGATGAAAGAAGTTTACAACATCAGTCCTGGACTAGACCATTACTCTTGTATGGTAGATCTTCTTGGTAGAAAAGGAAAGCTCGAAGAAGCATTAAAACTCATCCGTAACATGCAAGCTAAACCCGATGCTGGCATATGGGGCGCATTGCTAGGTGCATGCAAGATCCACCGTAATGTAAAGATAGCTGAGCAAGCGGCTGACTCTCTTTTTAACTTGGAACCGCATGTGGCAGCACCTTATGTAGAAATGGCAAACATATATGCAGCTGCTGGTATGTGGGATGGTTTTGCGAGGATTAGATCAATGATGAAACTCAGGAACATTAAGAAGTATCCAGGTGAGAGTGTGATTCAAGTGAACAGAAAGAATCACATTTTCACTGTTGGTGAACGTAGTCATGTGCAAAATGAAGCGATATACTTTGCACTGAATAGTTTGAGTTTGTTTGCTAAAGATGAGTATATATTGCACAAAAATGTGAATAAAGAACAATGTTACGAACTTTTCATTTGATATTGTACCCAGTACCAAAGATATGACTTTTTTGTGCATTTATTTATAATATAACTTAATACGATAAGAGTTTGGATGTGATAGCGGATCTAATATCACTTTGTATTTATATAATTACTGAGACATAACAAAAGTTAAAAAGAATAATTATGATTGGTGGAGGACCAGATTCTGTTGGCATTTTCTTATTGTATTCACCACCAATCTTTTTTGGCATTTGTCAAATAAAAGGATAAAGACTTTTTACATACTTTTAGAAAATTATTCAATTATTGTTATAGATAAATATTTTTTCTTGCCATCATGTTCCTATAACTCCGCGTCCTTTGCGTGTTCCCACGATATAGATCATTGTTGATCACACTTCACCTATTTACGTTACATATTCTCATATAAGCCCCAATTCTTTAGTAAGTTTTCTAAACACCCTATTCGAGCCCCAATTCTTTAGTAAGTTTTCTAAACACCCTATTCGAGCCCCAACTGTCCAAAAGAAAAATATTTTCTATTCAGCATAAATTCGTAAAATGAGTAATGATATTCAGGATTGAAATTTTGAAGGCTACTGTTCTTTTTGTGTTTCGAGTTGAGACAAAATTGAGATCCTGAATACTACCGTTTTGGATTTATGATTGTAAGAGAAATATGAGGACTAAGAAGCAATAAAGTATAAAATATGGATAGATTTGCTTATTCAAAAATGGGAACGCGTTAAGTAATTAGATATTCCGTAGAGACGGTCACGCTTATCTGCCTATCCATATATATACGCACATATATATCCAACTTCTTCTTTAGTTTTGTTTTTCTGATCTAATTCCTTCTCAACATTCTTCGCTATTCGTATCGGTAAATTTCTCAATTCTCGTTTTGATCGCAATTTTATCTATGATTGTTAGCTTTGTTTCTTTTTGCTTTTCGTTCTTCTCTTGATCTGAATGATCGAATCGTGTTTCTTCGCTGCTGAAATGGTCTCTGATTTTGTTGATCGATTTTGTTTTGTAATCATACGAGTTTGACCGTTTAATAAGTCGTTTCTGGTTTAAGTGGTTAGGTAACAATTTCAATTTGCAAATACCGAGGAAAAAATCTAAATCATCTGCTTTCCTGGCGAATTGTTGTTCCTTATTTTTTTTTCTATTAAGTAGGTTACTTAATCAAGATGAAATCTGATTTTGATTGTTCTGATCTCAGAATTCTGACCCACATTTGTTTTAATGGTAGGAAGTCAATTAGTCAAATGTTAGGTTTTGATTGAACTTTTTGACCCTGATGATGTATCTATCTTATGTAGGTTTTAGTTTTGCTGAATTGAGTTACAAAAAAAAGTTATGGGAGGTGGTAAAGACGGTCATCATGATGAGCAAGATAAAGGACTATTTCAACATTTAGTAGGAGGAGGACATCACGCCCCACATGGTTACCCACCGCAAGGTTACCCTCCAGCTGGAGGCTACCCACCTGCAGGATATCCTCCTGGTGCGCCCGGAGGCTATCCTCCTGCACCTGGAGGCTATCCTCCTGCACCTGGAGGCTATCCTCCCGCACCCGGAGGTTATCCTCCTGCTGGCTATCCTGCCCCTGGAGCTCACCATTCAGGTATTATATCCGATTATAGAGCTCTTCTTTTCAGTTTTTTCTGTTGATGAAGCTTCTAAGGAGTGCTCTTGTAGCTTTGCTTTCATTTATGTCAACCTGCTTAATGATATTAACTTTGATTGATAATAACATACGAGTTTGCTGGATTATCAGCCTTCTAATTTACTTACAGGCTAAATGAGTTAAGTTTGGATGATTGCTACTTTCTGTGCAAAATATAGCAGTAGATGAGTTTACTTTTCGTTGTTTCCTGCTCCATATTGAACCTTTTAGATGTTTTCTTGGAGTGCCATTCAGATATACATTATAGTTTTAATCTCAACGATCTAGTAGACAGAAGTACATCTTTTATTGATTGTGATTATCATCTGAACAACTCTATAGTCTTCTCCTCTATGCATTCTGCTACTTTGGGGTTCCCCATGTAATACCTTCTTCTTGTTTCATCAGGACATTCTAGTGGTGGACATTCTGGGGGTGGAATGGGAGGCATGTTAGCTGGTGCAGCTGGTGCTGCTGCGGCAGCCTATGGTGCTCACAAAATTTCTCATTCCTCGCACAGTCCTTTCGGGCATGGAGGACATGGAGGGCCTGTAGGATACGGAGGGTATGGCCACGGCCCAGCTCATGGCTATGGTCATGGTAAGTTCAAGCATGGAAAGCATGGAGGTAAATTCAAGCACGGGAAGCATGGTAAGGGAAAACATGGGAAACATGGTATGTTCGGAGGCGGCGGCAAATTCAAGAAGTGGAAGTAATCTTTAAAATCTCCCTTTGTTTCTCGCCTCCAGTATAATCTCATTACCTGACCGATGTTTCTAATAATCTCCCTGAAAACATATTACATTTTAACTATGTCGGTTAGAGATTGCTGAGGTAGTAAACTGAGTGTTAGTATAGACCTTATGGTCATGCTTCGAAACCATCTATACTTTGGTATTGTAATGACAGTTTGCGTTTGGTTTTAGTCCCCCCTTTTTCTTCTTTTCATAATCTCTCGTGTTTGATGATTCGTTGTTGTTGGAGCTCAAAACATTTATCATTTATGCTATTGTAGATACTAACCTTGTATCTTGTTCTTATTCGTTCTTTTGCCTTATTTTATATTTGTTTTCGTCCTATGAACTCCGAAGTACGTCAAATCTTATGTTCTTAATGAACTCAAAAGAAAGAATCGTTTGTTTTTCACGGATTAGGAAGAAATTACTTTTACAGAGAACAAACTGTATCAACGATAAACGGATTCACTTCATGATAAAATAAGAAGAAAAGTATTTTCCAGTACACGTTGAAAAAAACAAGTTATAAAATTCTTTCAATTAGCCCTGGGCTTTCGGTCGGTTGGGGTTAGAACGATTCGGTTAATACGGTTCTTGGTTTTTTCAGTTACTAAATTTGACATCCGATTTGAACCGAACTAAAATGTAATTCGGTTCGGTTTGGATATCGGTTTATTCGGTTCGGTTGTTAAAATAATATAATCCGTTTAGAACCGAAAATGTTGATAACTTTCGGTTTTATTAGTATTTTTGTTAAATTTTGGTCAATTTCGGTTACTTTCAGTTTATATGGATAATTTTCGGTTTTTTTGGTTCTTTCGGTTTATATGAATCATTTCGGTTATTATGGTTAGAGGATTGATTCTCGTGTGTATGAATCCATTATGTGAATCCATCTTAGAAACTCCTATGTATCATTGGCCTAAGCAAGATCAATAGCCACGTTTTGGTAAACATTAATGTTTAGGTTTCATAGATTAATATAACAAAAGTACATAATACATTAGGTACTAGGTTTGATAGATAAACATTACAAAAGTACAACATGAAAATATAACTGAAATAGTATAATTTGTCAAGAAGTGGACTTAGTCTTCATTCCATTCCTTGTTTTTTGTCCACCTTTTTCTTTATTTTTCATTCCTTCACAAATAGATCATAATACCATAATCACTATATAACTCATCACATAGCCTACAGTAAATACTAAACACAAACAAGGATGTCAAATTATCAAAGTCAAAATTTTAAATCATATCACTAAACACAAACAAGCATATCAAATTATCAAATATATAACTCACCACACATACTTAAATCGTATAAATACCAAAGTTAACAATCAGATTGTCTCACCATTTGACTTGGTCCAGCACTTCATTGTGATTTTCGTTCATTTGCACACAAACAAATCATTAGTTAGAATTATTCAAACTCAGCACAATAAAACAATATTTTATACTTACTTAGAGACTCAAAGAAATCGACTTCCTCCAACATTTGTGTCAAGTTTGCAATTTTGTGCTTGAGATTGTATTAAAATCTTCTGCTATTGTTGTGTGCATAATAAGGTTTCAATCATATAAGGAGTCAAGCAGCTCCTATAAGAGTCCAATATTCGTCCACTAGTGCTAAACGCAGACTCATTTGCAACTGATGAGACTTGAATGGCAAAGACATCTTTAGCAAGTTCTAATAAAATTGGAAACTTTGCACTATTTCTCTTCCACCATAATATCACATCATCCCCTCTGTTCACTAACCATTTGACTGTAAATCAAATCCATCCCCTCGTAACCATAATCATCATCATCTAAGAGATCAAACACAGCATTCCCCTATATCGATCTCCATGATCACTCATGTTTCCAACTATATCAATCTGCTCTAATGGTTTAAATCGAACACTATATTTTGCATATAAGCTCTTCATATAACTTGTAACAGAATTGTGTAGCTGTCTACATTCTATAGTATCCTTCCCATAGAGTTTTTCAAAGCACAATGAAGCAAACTGCATCTTGTTCCGTGGATCAAAGACACTAGCAACTATCACAAGTACATTCATATTCAACAAACCATCCCAATATTTTTCAAATTTATTCCTCATAGCATGTGCTTGCTTTCTTACTTTATCTTCATTATTAGTGCATTTTGTGATCATATTCCTTTATATTGTTACAATCTCATTGTAACAAAGTGTAGACGTGACTGATTTTGAAGTAGAGAATGCCAAAGTACAGTTAAAGAAGATCTTGAGAAACTTCACTAACCTTTGCACTTTATTCTAATTTGAAGTAGTTGGTGGTCCAACTCATTTTTTTCTTTTCCTTCTCGTCATCTTCTTTGAAGTAGTCATTATACAACATGTCTTCAGCCGACATCTTCTCAAAGGCTACTTGTAATTTCAGAGCTGAAACCAACATAAGATAAATCGAATTCGGGTCTTGAAATCTAAAGCCAAGCTGCCTCTTGAGATCTTTCCCGTCTCACACCTTAATTCAAAAGACTTTGACCTTGCAAAAGATGACCGAACATACTTAACTGCATTTCGAATAGCCTCAACACTATCATTGACATTTGCTAGACCATCCCTCACAACCAAATTTAATATATGAGCACAACAACGCATATGTAAAAGAGCACCTCCTTGAACTAATGATCTGTTTCTCTTACTCTCGATGCCTCTGAAAATAATCTTAGAGCTTTGTTATTACCTTTTGCATTATCGACTGTAACTGTGAATACTTTCTGAATACCCCATTCATCTAAGCAATTAAGAAGCTGCCCAACAATAGTTTCCCCTTTGTGATCTGTGATCGGTTTAAAACGGATGATCCTTTTCTACATTTGCCAATTTCAATCAATCCAATGTGCTATGACAACCATGTAATTGTAAGAAGTAGTAGGCGACACCCAAATATCTGTGGTGAGAGACACTCTTTTCTTATCATCACTAAACACACTCTTTAGTGCAACCTTCTCTTTGTGATACATTGCAACAATGTCTCTAGTACATGTCCTTCTTGAAAATGTGTTATACATAGGCAAAATATTGAAACAGAAATGTTTCCACCCCTCCGATTCAACAAATGAAAACGGTAATTCATTGATAACAACCATTTCATTAACTGATCTCCTAAAAGCCAACATATCATAGATAATGACTTTCATGTTCCCATCAATATCACCACTCAAAACCTTTTGACTACCACTTTCAAGGAAAGTTTTGTAAGACTTAAACCTACCTATGTGACCTCTCAATTGGACTAGTGCCTACCGTTTTGGAGTCACAACTAATCTCTTTAGCATAATAACGACAACTACTTTTCTTATAACCATCTTCAAGCTGGATAAAGTGTTGCCATACTTCTACTCTTTTGGCAAATTTCTTCTTTGGAATGGGTGGCGACATGAAGCAGTTGACCTTGGTGTTTCTGCTCTTTTATTCCCAGTGTCAATGGGTTCTGGTTCAGGGATTCCATGTTCTTCAATCTATCATCTGTGAAATAAAATTTGAAAATTTAAATGGACAGATAAACTAAAAAAGAGTTTGGTTTCTTTTTTCTTTACTCAACTTCGATTAGAACTACCCATATTAATATCATACTTCTACGTATGTGATCACTTTTAACTAAGTTTAACGCAATGTAAGGTCATTTTGACATGATAAAGTGTGCTAAGCCAACTTTTGATGATGTTATAGATTGCAACACGGTCATTCTTCCCTTAATCTAGAAGCTATTTCTATTGGTGAACCTATCATGAGATACTATGGTTGAGTAGAATTATATCCAATCAGAATAAATTCTTGTTACACATATAATCTCATTTCAATAGGCAGATTCTACAGTTGAGATTGTGCCATATTATTGATCATAGTATTCTCTTTCTATTGGTTCTTTTTGTTGAAAATTATTTTTTTCATTTTCAATTGATTGTTTGATGTTTTATTTTTTTAAAAAAATATAATTGTAAGAATATTATAATTAATTAACTCGTTTGATTTAGAACTTAATTTCAAATTTTATGGGTATTAAAAAATTATTAAAAAAATTCAATATATACCTAAAATATTATGAGATATGAACTATAGATGAAATACAATATACATATACTTAATACTTTGTATACCTGATACTATGTAAATTGTTCAAATTAAATTTTATTGAACAACAAAATGAAATGGTATAAGAAGATGAGAGAAAGTGTTGGTGAAGTTAGGTGGACTGCAATTGGAATGGAAGGAAATTAGATTTCAGTTTTTGTGCATGTTTAGGATTTTGGATATGATTCAAGCTTTTGAGAATGATGTTAAGATGCAGATTTTGTGAATTATGTAAGGCTGTAGGGTTTTGTTACGCTAATCAAATGGCTTTTAAGTCACTATTTTAAAGAACAATTCAGAGCATAACTATTTTGAAGTTTTAGTGAAACAGTGCGTTTTTGTTTCTGTTAGTAATTAGACGATAGATTCTAATCTGCTGATATTTAAAACGTTAGCGTTTTGTTTGTGCTATTAAATTTTATGAGGTTTTAATACAAAGTTGTTTATTCTGAGGGTTTAATTGGTAAAATTTCAACACGTTAGGTTTATTTTTGTAGTTTTTCCTATAACTTAGACTATTTGCAATGGGAGTATATCACTATACAAAAATGTACATTGTTTGTGCTAGAAAATATGCTATCGTAAATGTTATATAGTGTTTTATCAAATGATATGACATCGACATCTATGGTAGGTTCAAAAATATATGTTCAACAATATATCATAGCAATAATCAAATGCTTTTATTTTTATTGTTATGACACCACGATTTGTTATGAAAAATATTATGATAAGTCAATTAACGTGCTATAGTAGTTCCTTATACAATAACAGTTTTGTAATGATGTATTATATTACATTATAACATTAAAATATGTTGTAATAAACTATGCGATAACTACTTTTCATCGTATAATGTTAAATTATAACTTTTTCGTTGCTTTTATATATATTTTCATTAAGCTATATATTGTATAGAATTGAATCACATTAATATTTTAATATTTTATATAATTGATATCTCAATATATAATAAAAGCGTAGCATTAACTTAATTACCGTGGTATATTATCTATTTTAGACTAGGTCGTATTGTTACTAGGAAATATTATCACATAATATTTGTCACACAGTTATGCCCTGATAAGATTAAATAACTAATTAATAATTATTATTATCTAGATAATATTATTAGTTTGTTTTTATCTATATATTTTTAACTTAAAATAATTACTTTTGTAATCTAATTATCGCCTACAACTAATATTCTCACATGTTTAGGATATAATATCTTTGAGATAATATTTTAGTAAAAGTCATTATTCTATTATAATTATAATCTCTTGAACTAAGGTTAAAGTAATATTACTTGCCCTTTAAGCATCTATCAACTTCATATAACTTAACAATATAACTTCACATAAATTTCGGATAACATCAATACACAATATTCAACCACGAGATTATTTCGGTATATTATACAATAAATATATTCCTAATCAATATCTATTTGAAAATTTTCTCCTAATCCTAATCTTTATATATAATAAAAGTGTAACGTTAACTTGAACATCTCTATATATAATAAAAGGGTAACACCACATGAACACCATGTTATATTGATCTGTTTTGGACTAGGTCGTATTGTTACTAAAAAATAATATTCACAAAATATATGTATCTATTATTATCTTTTTAATAATAAAAAAGGATTATCTTTTGATAAGATTCTATAACTGATTATTATTATCTAGATAATATTATTAGTTTCTTTTAACTTTAAATTAAATAAAAATGAATGGTTTAAATTACCTATAAAATTTACTCTATCGTAGATAAGGAATTGGTTTTAAAATTTGTTAATCTTCTTGAGCAAGAAACTAATAAGATAATTACAATTTCAGATATTAAAAGGTAAGCATATAGAAATTATTCCGGATGAAATTAATACAATCACTAAATATCATTGATTTCACGTGATTTTATAGATTTCAATATACATAACTATATAAAAATAATACTATTGGAACTTAGCATATAAAATACAATAATTCAAAGTTTTAAGTTTATTAGAAATACATGGCATTATATTTTCTTCTACTAAAATTTTTTAAATTTAATGAATAAGTTTTAAATACTTTGAAGTATAATCAAAATCTTTGATTATAATAACACAATAGCAAGGGGAGCAATACAATTTTTAGGTTTTATTGAAAATAAAAAAGTTATATATTTGTAGTTTTCGAAAATCAAATGGATATAGTATATAGATTTAATTGATAATATATAATAATAATAATAAAACTATGTAACTTCATATTTAATAATAGAAAATCGTTAATGAGATGAATTTTTTTAAAAACCACATCAACGTTACTAACATTAAATTTTATACACATATTTTTAATATATAAAATTTAAAAGTATATAAAATTTTTAAAAAATTAAAGATTAATAGATTACGATAATTTTTAAATATAACTTTAAAAGCCAAAATGAACACATTCTTACAAATACAAATGATCATGAATTTAACAACCTAAAATGAATAGGGGCTTAAAATCCTAAATAAATGCGGGTCTAGAACTTTAAATGAGTGCATGTCTAAAAACCTAAATGAATATGAGTCTAAAATTCTAAATGACACGAGTCAAAAAAGCTTATATAAAAAAATTTGTAATGCATCAAAACCTAAATCAACATATATCAAATAATATATTTTGTGTACAACACCGGTTATCATTATAAATTAATTTTTAGTATATCAAGTATACATAAAATTAATAAATTTATATGTACAAATCAAACCATTAAATAAACAAAAAGTAAATAAATATCACATATAAATATTATATACAATTAAAAATGACTACATATATATATTGATTTTTCACAAAAACATATCACATGCATAGCACGGGTCATCATCTAGTTAATTATATATATTTTGTATGAATAAATCATTTTATATTATCCAATATTATATATATATATATATCATTTTCATAAAATCTTAAACCAATATTGTTCGAACCGGGTCTAACACAAAGTGCTAAGTCCACGATTTTGATCAAAAGAGGGAAGATTGGGCAAGGATTCTTTTAGGGTTTGGAGAACAAGAAGTGTATTGTGAATATGATAGTTGCCGAGTACAGTATATTGCTTAATGTCTAGTGCCAAAAAGCGGATCCTTTCTTTGAAGGACCTCTCCCTCTATTTATAGACCATAGAGGCGGTTACAAAGTAGATTAGATAAAGGAAAATATACAAATTTCTAGATAAGACCGTATCTAGAAGATTCTTGCTAGATTTTTGGAAATTTTCCATTTCGGGATAAGAAAATTTTTATTTCTTTTTTTTGCTGACATGTCGTCCGACTTCCTTCAAGCTTCAGCGCGCTTTCGAGAAGGAAATCTTCCTAGTTGAGACTTTGATAAACTTACCGAGTTCAATACTTAGAATTTGGCCCATTTTTTCCGTGGACCGAAGTAGGATCTCGGATCTACCTCCAACAATTGCCCCCCAGACTCGGAAAACTATTGCCGAGTTTCTGAGTCAGGAAGTTCTCCGCTTCTAGAATCTTTGGTCCATGTGTCACTCTGTGATTGAGTTATCTGAGGCGGTTTCCTCAGTTTTCGTAAGTCATTATTTTGCACCTATTCGCCTTCCGCTATTTTTCTATAAATACCGCTCTGGTTTCTTTACGTTTTACCTTTATCCAAGATTAACGAGGTAACTTCTCTCTTCTTTCTCTCTCTCTAATTTAATTTCCGAGTTGCCGTACTTTTTATGATTCATTGCCATGGAGAGGGATAGGTATGAATCTAATTCTGAGAATTTTGATTCCAGTTCCGGTTCTTCTTCAGCCTATAGTAGTAGTAGGACCCATGACTATGTAGATATGTATTTTTCCAATAGTCTGCTTAGTGATTTAGGTGACTGGTACGATGAACTCGATGTCGGGCTATCGATCATAAATTTGAAGAGACTTGAAAAACTTTATGCTGCATGTCCCGAGATGGAAGACATTGATATTAAACTTCCAAACTCTAGTGCCCGGTCTTGGACTCGTCTAGATGGATATGTTGCCATCTATGACTGGTGGTTCACAGAATCCAAAGTGTGGTTTCCGATCCTGGATTTCATCTCTAGGTACTGTTATGCTTAGAGGATTACAATGACTCAGCTTGGAGTTTCTGGAGTTGCAAACATCGTGGGGGTTTTGATCCTCAGTAGCGAGGTAGGTTTTGATATTTCAACTCGGTTTTTCGAGGACATGACTAATTTTTGTGAAGTCAAGGCCTCAAAGGGGACGTTCTTTGCCAAAGCCAAAACTGGCCTACAATTTTTTGACAAGCTGAATTTTAAGGTTACGGACTAGAAGACTCGGTACTTCTTTGTTCGTCTGGAGGACGCCTTTCATCCATGAAGACCTCTGGAATTTCGTACTTCTGGGCCAGAACACCTGATAGAGTTCTAGGAATGACGATGTTTTGCCTCTACTTACCTCCCGGATGTTTACGTTTACTTCCTTTGTATTGCAGTTAAGCACTCGCCTGCCGCTCTTCATCCTAGATTTCCCAAGCACCAGGAGTTGTTAGATAAGCTTTTCAGTGTTCCTAGGCTTAACTGGAAGTTCTTGCCTGACGATCTTCTTAAGAAGACTACTTCTCGATATCAAAAGGGTAAGTTTTTTTTTATATAAATGGAATTGGCATTTGTAGTCTTGAATTGATGTTTAATTGCTATTCATTTTCTCAGGACTTCTGCAAGCTGACATGGGGGTTGACGACTTCATCATGCCTACTATTTTTGGTGGCCTAGATGCCATTTTTGGAGATGTCCTCACTTCCCCTGCTGAAGTCGGCACTCTCCCACCTGCTGATTCTGTCCCTGAAGAGGACTCGACTACCATGGTGCCGCATGC
Source organism: Lepidium africanum (assembly GCA_900406405.1). Classification (NCBI taxonomy): domain Eukaryota; kingdom Viridiplantae; phylum Streptophyta; class Magnoliopsida; order Brassicales; family Brassicaceae; genus Lepidium; species Lepidium africanum. The sequence continues at coordinate 22,393 of OVAX01001263.1, read as the reverse complement.
TGCTGTTTCTGAGACTCTAGTTATCGACTTAGAGTCTCAAGAAACTGAAATTCTGGCCTCTGAGGCCAGGGCTGATCTTCCTGAGAAGATCAGTAAGGGTTCCATTGGTTCCCCATCTTCTAAGAAGAATAAGATGAAAACCCTTGTCAAGGTTCGGGATCTAGAATCCCCAGCATCTCCGTCTGGTTCCTTGGGCCTGAGGAAGAAGCCCGAGAAGAAGAAGTCGGCAGTTGATCCTGCTGTTAAATGTAATATCTCTTGAAAAATCCACTTTGCTAAGCGTTTAGGCGATGAGGTGATTAGACGATGTTCGGTGATGCCAGGTCGCGCTGCTGCTCTTGAGGTTGCTCGGAAGGCAACCAACAAATTGAAAGCTTTCGAGAACTTCTATTTCAAATATGCTTTTGAGGAGCCGGCGCCATTTAAGGATTGCGAGGTGGAGGGGGCTGACTTAATGTGCTTCATTTGAGATTCTATCGAGGCTCTTCTTCCTGTATCCGAGATGGTCAACCGAGAGGAGTACATCGCCATGGCGAAGTCGACATTCTCGGTTAGTATTCAATTTCCCCTTCTTTTTTTTGTTTTGTTTTGTTTTATCTGACTTGGCTTATTTTTGACGTTTTGTCTCGACTTCTTTCTCTTTTTCAGTTGATTTCCCAGATGAATTGGGTTCTCTTGGGGAAAGAGAAGGCAATGACTGCTGAGGCTGAGAATTCACCGGTTAAATGAGATATTGGAGCAGCTGGAGAAATCTCACCAAGAGGCGGTGGAGGCTCAATCTTCTTTAGTGGCTGTTCAGACTGATCTAACTCGGGTAACATCCGAGTTAAAGTCAGAGCGCTTGAAATATCTGAGGTACGAGAAGGAGATTTCTACTCTTAAGGATGCTTAAGGTCTGCAACTAAGCTCCGAGATGCTGCTTTCCGGGAGGCAGAGAAGTATAAGGTGGCTATCTCTTCTCTTCAGGACGGCATATACACCTTTAAAGGTAAGGTTAAGTACTTTCAACCTCTTACATGTTTAAAATGTTGACGAGTTTTCTTTTGTTTCAGGTTCCCTGGCCGATCTCCTCAAAAGGATCTCGGACTGTTTCGATTTCCTTGAAGCAAGTTTGACCAATCGCTTAGGCTATGCTCAGATGTGTAGCTACGACCATCTCCTGCAGCGCATGCTTAAGAAAAAAAATCTGGTTGATGCTGATGTTATCTCCTTCAGAGCTTTCGGGTCTTGCCTCTGCTAGGGCCCTTGTCGACAAGGAGGTTGTCAAGGTTCTTCATCCGGACGACTTGTTTATGCCGACCTTCGACTTTTGCAAGTCTCCCAATCTTGAGGAAGCTACTTTAGCTTGGAGGTGTTTACGTTTAGGTCAGATCCGGATGAGGTAGCTGTGCCCGGGACTGAGGATTGTCCAAAGGTTAGTGTAAAGGGTTTCGAAATTGTATAAGTTCCTACTCGGGGTTTCGACCTGTATGGCTCAAACAAAGATATTATTTTTTTCAAAGGTTGCCGACAAGGAAGTCTTGGTTGAGCAGGGAAATGTCGAAGCAGAGCAGGCCGGGACTGGCGCTTAGATTTTCTCTTTTTTTTAATGTTTTTTTTTAATATGTTGTTTTTATTTTTTGTAAAAGAAAATATATTCATTCCATTTTATGGGAAATTTGTAAAAACATTGCTTATTATATTTTGAATGTATAATATTCCACTATTCTCTTTTGTTTTGGAAAATTTCAAAGTTCATTCAATGAGGTTCTAAGACTCGATTAACTATGATCAAGATCTTTTGGTTTTGGTAGAGCTTAGTTGACTCATCTTATTTTTGTGCGAGTTTTATGTTTTCGAGCAAAATTTTGACTCGGGAAAATTTGTCTCGGGTTTGGTTTGTGCGAGGTTTTTGACTCGGCTAAGTATGAGCGAGATTTTATGGACTCGGCGAGATCTAGACTCGGCATTAATTGTGCGATGTTTTTGACTCGGCTATGTACGACCGAGATTTTAAGGACTCGGTAAGATTCTAGACTCGGCTTTGGTACGAGCGAGATTTTAGGGACTCGGTGAGATTTGGACTCGGTTTAAATAGTGATACCCCTGCTTTGCCAAAGTTTTATAGAGTAGGTTAACGAGTTTATTAACTCGACGAAAATTTGAAACTCGGTGAGGTTTAAAGATTCGGCTATATTAAACGGGATTTTATAACCTGGCGAGGTTTTAAGACTCGGTTATATTGAGAGGGATTTTACGACCCAGTGAGGTTTTAAGAATCGGCTTTAAATGTTTGCCGAGAATTTGATCTCGAAAAATTATGTGTAGAATTGTACTCTGTTTCACGAGAATTTGATCTCGTCTTTTTGGGAGTTAGGGTGTAACCCATTTTTTTTTAAACTGAGATAGGGACTTAAAATTTTATTTAGTTATAGCTGCACCTAATGGCTACCTACATACCCTGTAGGGATCAAGCCAATACGTAGTTCTGATTACATAATTAATTAGATGAGGATGTGTCAAGTAACACATTTAGATTACCGAGTCGACGTATCTTCAATAGTAGTATCGTTTCAAGTTGATGGAGTTCCAACTTCGTGGAACCATCTCTCCTTACATGGTTGCAATCTTGTAGACTCATGGTTTTATGATTTCGCAGATAATATACGGCTTTTCCCAGTTGGCGCCGAGTTTTCCTGCGTTAAGTTCTGCTGTGTTTTCAAACACTTTCCGGAGTACTAGATCTCTTACTGCAAAGTGTCTTCCATGATTGTTCTTATTATAGTACTTTGCAGCCTATTGTTAATAGTTCTGTACTCGGAGAAGTACCTCGTTACGTTCTTCTTCCAAGTTGTCCATGCTGGATTCCATTGCTTCATTGTTTGAATTTTCGTCTTCGGGAAAACGTTCTCGACGAATAGTTGGTACTACTACTTCTGCTGGGGCCATTGCCTCCATTCCGTGAGAAAGAGAGAATGTAGTTCTTCCGGTTGAGCGTCTTGGTGTTATCCGATGCGACCACAACACGCCATCCAATTCAGAAGCCCCCAATTTCTTTTCTTTTCCAAGATCCTTTTCTTTATTCCATCTATGATCTGATTGTTTGTTGCCTCGACTTGCTTGTTTTCCTTGTTGGTTTTGCGGGGTGGATTTGCTCACTCGGATGTTCCATCTGGTATAAAAGTTAGTGAACTTCACCGAAATGAATTGAGATCCATTGTCTGTTACAATCTCATATGGTAGCCCATGTTGGCAAATTATGTTCTTCCACACGAACTTGACCACGTCTCTGTCTTTGATGTGCGAATAAGCCTCTGCTTCGACCCATTTTGAGAAGTAATATGTCATGACAAGCATAAAACGCTTATTTCGAGATGAGGGCAACGGTCCGACTATGTCCATTGCCCACCGCATAAATGGATATGGCATACCTGCTGAAGTTAGCTCTTTAGTTGGGGCGTGGATGATATGCCCGTGTCATTGACATATGTCGCATTTGGCTGCATATTGTGCATAATCCTTTGCCATTGTTGGCCAATAATACGTAAGAGTTCGGATCTTGTGTACAAGTGAGCTTCCGCTGTTGTGATTTCCACCTGCTCCATCATGTGTCTTTCTAATGATTTCACTGATCTCGTCATCATTGATGCAAGTGAGGAGGATCCTGTTTGTACTTCGCCGAAACAACTTTCCATCAACTTGGGAATAAAAAGCGCACTTGGCTTTAAGTCGGCGAGCTGCCCATCTGTCCTCTGGCGTCTCTCCATCCCTAATGTACGCAAGAATCTCGTCTCGCCAGTCGGTCTTCTGTTCACTGGTCTGTTCAATATCTGGCATCTCGGTGTCGGAGTCGTCCCTAGTTTCCGTTATTACCGAGACAAGTTCAACGTCACCTTTCGGTAAACTTATACTTGGTTGTTTTATACTTTCGATTGGTATTATCCTCCTTTGAATGGGATCTGTTGTGGATGCGAGAGCTACTAAGGCGTCAGCTGAAGTGTTCTCTGATCGGGCTAATAATTGACAACATTGAGGTATGCTTCCATCCGGTCATTTTTGGTATCATAGTTTCCATTCACTTGGTTGACTACTAGTTGAAAATCATAATAACATTCTACTTCAGTTGCCTTGATCTTTTTGGCCAGTATGATCCCTGCGATCAATGCCTCATACTCTGCTTCGTTGTTGGACGCTGGAAACGCAAGTCGGAATGATTGTTCCAAGATTTCTCCTGTCGAACTTTCGAGTCAAATTCCGATTCCTGAACTATGTTGCAATGATGATCCGTCAACGTAAATCTTCCAAGTTCGAAGAACTTTATCTGATTCTAAGGGTTCCACGTCGGGGGCTAGTTCAATTAGAAAGTCAACCAGTACTTGAGACTTCGCACTCATTCTTCCTTTAAATTCGATGTTGTATTCACTTAATTTGATAGCCCACTTATTCAGTCTTCCGGACTGATTTGGACTATGTAGAATCGTTCGTAGCGGGTGATTGGTTAAGACAATGACAGTGTGAGATTGGAAATAAGGTTGTAACTTCCTTGTCGAGGTCACCACTACTAACACGAGTTTCTCAATAGTCGGGTATCTGGTTTCGGCTCCGTCCAAAGATTTACTTGTATAGAAAATTGGATGCTGAGCTCCTCTATCGTCTCAAACTAGCACGCTACTTACTATTAATACCGAGACCGCAATGTATAAGTATAGAGGCTCTCCGTCTTCGGGTTTTGCAAGAATTGGTGGGGTTGAATGATACTCCTTTAACTCAGATTAGGCATTCTCGCATTTCTCGTCCCACTTGAACTCTTTGTTTCCCCGCAACAAGTTGTAAAATGGGAAACACTTATCTGTCGAGCGTGAGATGAACCGATTTAGAGCGGTTTTTCGGCCAGTTAGCCTTTGAACCTCTCTTTTGTTCTTCGGAGAAAGTAGCTCTTGGATTGCTTTAATCTGCTTTGGGTTTGCTTCAATTCCCCTTTGAGTGACTATATAACCGAGAAATTCTCCCAAGGTTACTCCGAAGGTGTAGTTTGCCAGATTGAGCTTCATCTAATATTCGTTTAATGTTTGAAAACATCGTGCTAAATGTTTGACGTGATCTTCAGCTTTAAGAGACTTCACAAGCATGTCATCAATGTAAACTTCCATTGTTTTTCCAACTTTATCGGCAAACATCTTGTTGACTAATCTCTAGTAAGTCACTCCGGTATTCTTTAAACCGAATGTCATTACTTTATAGCAGTAAGTTCCGCGTTCTGTGATAAACGAAGTTTTCTCCATGTCGTCCGGGAGTATCCGAATTTGATTATACCCTGAGAAGGCGTCCATGAATGAAAGGAGTTTGTTTCTGGCGGTTGCTTCGACAATTCTGTCAATATTTGGCAGTGGGAAAGTATCCTTTGGACAAGGTTTGTTGAGGTCGGTGAAGTCCACACATAGTCACCACTTTTTGTTCTTCTTGGGAACGACAACCATGTTACCTAACCATTCCAGGTATTGGACTTTGACGATTGATCCGGCTTTGGTTGGCTTTTTAACCTCATCGATTACAACCTTTGTTCTTTCTGGCCCTAGCTTTCTTCACTTCTGCTTGATGGGATTGTAAGTCGGATCAACATTTAATCTATGGCTTGTAGTCTTTGGATTGATTCCACGCATATCTTTAGTCGTCCACGCGAATGTTGCTATTGTTCCAAAAGTTGGATCAACTTGTCTCGGATCGACTTACTCGGATTAACCCTAATGCTGACGCATTAGGACGGGTCTGTGAAATCGATGTTGACGAGTTCGACGCTAGATTGGTATGGTTTTTTCTGGAACTAGAGGTTCCGTTTATGCTTCGCTTTTCACAGTCACCATAATCATGCAAGATTTGTTCTGTAACTTCAATTCAGCGATAAAACATGTCCGAAACATCTTTTGATCTCTTCAAAGTGTGTAAAATCCTTCGTTTATCGAGATATTCACACACTGATGGTAACTTGACGGGATTGCCTTCATCGTATGGATCCAAGGTGTCCAAAGTATCATATTGTAGATTGGCGGTTTATCCACTACCAAGAACTTGATCCATCTAGTTATTCCGGCAACTCGAACGGCTAACTTGATTGTTCTGATTGCATTTATTGTGCTCCATTGAATGCAGTCAACGTTCTTGCCACTAATTTGAGTCGTGCTTCTGGTAAAGCCATCTTATCCAACATCTCCTTAATGACTAGATCTACCAAACTACCTGTATCGATGAGGATCTGAGATACGTCGCAGTCGGCTACTCGTAATTTTATGACTAGCGGGTCGTTATGTGGGAAGCTTATTCCTTGAACATCCTTGGCGGTGAATGTAACTTCTGAATCGATCGGTCCTAAGATTTCTTGGACTAGATCTAGGTTGAGCGCTGCTATAACCTTCCGTTCGTACCTCTTGATTGACCTTATAGTGTCATCGCAAAATTTTAATCCTCCCATGATTACATTGACCTTCACTCTTGGAGATTATGATTCTTTGGTCTCCCCATCTTGTTTTTGTCGTTTTGGTTTTTCTTTGGCACTGTTGTCTTGGTTTTCCACTTTGTAAGCTGCTTCTTGAAACTCGCCATCTTTTCAATTTTGTGCCTTAAACTTCTGAGTTTCTTATTCCAAAAGATTAAACTCTCCTTTGATAAATTTCTCGGCAAGTAGTTCTTGTAACTATTTGCACTTTGAAGTGGAATGACCAGTCCTATTGTGAAATGCACAATATTCACTTGGTTGTAAATGTTGTTAAACGACCTTTTATGAGTTGAGCCGTTAGTTTCATAGACTTGGAAATTTGTTACCGAGATTACTTTTTCTCTGTAATTGTGTTGTCTCGGCTCATGCTATTCTTCTTTTGACTCCTTAGCTCCTGAGTCTCGATGAATTTTCTGTGTTCTGGCAAGGATTTGCTTCTCCTCCACATAGTCTGCGTGCCTCGCTGCTCTGCATAGGGCATCCGAGATTGTACTGGGATGATTTACGAAGAGGTATCTTCATAGGGCCTCATCCGTAACCATTCTAGTTCTTAAGGCCTCGATGGCCATGTCATCGTTGACTTTGGCTTTCGTCAAGATGTTCTTAAATCGTCCGGGATACGACTTTAGAGACTCGTCAAATCCTTGCTTTAAGGACCGTAGCTCCACTGTAGAAGTATCTTGGTTGACAAATAGGGCGTATTGCTTCATGAATAACTCGGCGAGTTGATTAAAGTTCTCGATCGATCTAGTTGGTAACTTGGTAACCAATATTAGGGTGCCACCGGTTAGATTCTCGGCGAAGAGTTGGCAGTAAGCTGCGTCTTCTTGGTCGGGGTTGTAGGTTGTCCCATTCATCATGACGTTGAAAGCACTCATGAATTCGATTAGATCAGTAGTGCTATCATATGTAGGGTACCTTATTCTTGGTCCTTGATTTACCGAAACTCTTTTTAGCCTTGGCCCGAAGGGTGAGTTTCGAGTTTGAGCTAAAATTCGCCCAATTTCTGGTGCCGAGCTGGTAGCTTGATGGAACTGAGACTCCATGTCCTCCATTATCCTGTATACGACTGTTGCGTCCATTGTAATTGGCGTTAACAGCCCTGATGCGTTTGGCGTTGTAGTCTGCCCTGGTCTAGTCAAGTTGGTTGGTTGTGGACTCAGAATTGCTCCAAACAGGTTTCTTTGGACGCTAGCCAATACTTCTACATCCGGCCTGTTGTTTTGCGTAGACGGGAGGCTACTTTTTTTAGACGAGACTCAATCATTTCGAATCTTTCCAAGTTTCTTCGATCGGAGCCTTCGAGTTACGCTATCATGTGCGCACCAAATTTTTGATTGAAAGTGGTCCTTGCGGCGGACCGGGAAGGGCGGCGACTTCTTAAGAGTTTTTTTCTGTTCTCATCCTGAGTTTGAACAGAGTTCTAGGACGATCTGAGAATCGGATTAGTGTTTTCTTGGAGGTTAAGGTTCCTCCTTTCGGGTGAGCTGACGGTTACTTCGTCTTCCACTATCCTTTGTTTCATGTGCTCTCTGTGCTCCTGTGTAAAGAATTCCTTCAATGTATTCCCCATAGACGGCGCCAACTGTTCGAACTGGGTCTAGCACAAGGAGCTAAGTCCACGATTCTGATCAAAAGAGGGAAGATTGGGCAAGGATTCTTTTAGGGTTTTGGAGAACAAGAAGTGTATTGTGAATAGGATAGTTGCCGAATACAGTATATTGCTTAATGTCTAGTGCCAAAAAGCGGATCCTTTCTTTGAAGGACCTATCCCTCTATTTATAGACCATAGAGGCGGTTACAAAGTAGATTAGATAAAGGAAAATATACAAATTTCTAGATAAGACCATATCTAAAAGATTCTTGCTAGATTTTCGGAAATTTTCCATGTCGGAATAGGAAAATTTTTATTTCTTTTTTTTGCTGACATGTCATCCGACTTCCTTCAAGCTTCAGCGTGCTTCCGAAAAAGAAATCTTTTGAGTTGAGACTTCGATAAACTTGCCGAGTTCAATACTTAGAATTTGGCTCATTGTTTCCATAGACCGAAGTATGATCTCGAATTCACCTCCAACAAATATAACAAAATAAAATAAAATAAAATACCTAATTGCATACTAATCTACAAAACTATTTGGTAAAACTCTTTAACTTTTGACCCCTCTTGTCTTTGTCTTTGAAAAATCAAGGAACTGTTTCACCTTAATCCTCTAATCCTCGTTTCCTAGTCTTAAAAAAAAACCAAAATTAGTTTATATCCTCAAACAGGCATAATCAGTCACGTATAGAAGTCAAACTTTTCGGCTAATAAACTTTAAAACCCCTAATCTAATAAAGAACACATAAACCCAACTGAAAGAAAATTACTACCACGATGAATCAGATTTCAAGTCGTAGCAAATTAAAAAAACTCCAGTTTAGAATCCAAAATCACGAATTGTATAAATTAAATAAGAACCCCGAAAGAAAATGTTAAAGATTAGTTCAGTAACAAACATTAACATGCAATAGAAGTTGGATTTTATTGTGAATAATAACAAGAATAATATCATACAAACAGTTCGTTGAAACTAATGTAAATGAAGAGAGATTAGACAAACCAGAAGTTCAGCTTAACACTATAGCAATCTTCATATCATTTTTGTATCATATGTGCAAATAAAAGGCAAAATCACACGCCAGATGAAATCAAAACCCAATTAGAGAGAGATGAAAATGAAATATAACAAAAGTTTTGTCGAGTCTATGCGTTTGGATTCATAACTCTTGGGCTTCGGTAATGTGATGCTTAGTGGGTCGGTCTTGATCCATTAAAGTTGTAAGCACAAAGAAGATAAGAGTGAGGAAAACGACAAAGTATAGTATTGCATTTTGTTGTTATGAGTTGAGTCACGAACATGACGGTAAAGCAATAGTTGACAATCTATTCATCGTTAATTAACAACTTAGTGATGTTGCAGGATAACAATAAAAGGACACGCATCACAAAGATGTGAGAGAAGCAGAGAGAGAGTGTTCTTACGTTTTCCTTACGTTGTATCAGGTTGGTGAGTGTGAGAGAATCAGTGAGGGGTGTGTGTTCATCATCACTTCGTTCTTGATCTAAATCTATATTTACAACTTGTAAAGGGGAGTGACGTGAGGGTGAGTGATCTTTCTTTTGACGATGTATAAGCCTTCATTTCCGGTGAGAACCGGTGAGACGTACCTTGATCGGATTGATCTTGGGAACTCATAAATCATTTGTGCCATCTTTACTCTTTCCTGCAAACATACACAAAATGAAAACAAAATAAACATGATGAGTTAGATTAATCATATGGACTGAATCATAAATGGTAAAACATTTTACTAGCAGTGGTAATCAGAGCATCATGTTTCACCAAGAGATTCAGAGATTAATCTATTCAGATCTAAGCACAGGTTGTGAATATCAACTAGAAGAAAAATCTACATCCCTTTTGTCAGACTTGTTACAACAGTTTTATACAGTCGGATAGGAAATTTCTGCGTATCTTCTACAAGGTTACATACTTGACTGTGCAGGGTTGGATTCTAAGTTGTGTTGCAAATCAGTACTGGGTTTTTTGGTTTGGTTTTCTGCGTGTGTTGTTGATCTGCGTGTGTTGTTGATCTGCAGGTGGTTATTCTACTGGGTATCAGTTGGGTTATATTTGACAGATTCAGAAGGTATTCAGGGTTTTATTTGCAAGCTTGTTCTGGCTCAGATTGAATCAGCGAGTGTTGTGGGTAAATAAGAAGACCAGCTGGGTTATTTGTTAGACATAATCAGTTAAGTAAGGTGTCATTAACAAATGGAACCAACTCAAGGAAAATTTGAGGTGGAGAAATTTGATGGAGAATGTGACTTTGCCTTATGGAAACACAGGATACTGGGACAGTTAGAGATTATGGGGTTAGGTGATGTGATCCAAGCTTCAACAGATTCAGAGGTTGAAACTGAAACTGAAGATGGGGATCCTAGGACTTTGACTCCTGTAGAGTTAAAGAAGAGAGCAAAGTTAAAAAAAGCTGAAGGATAAGAGAGCTAGAAACTTACTAAGTCAAAATGTAACTGACATTGTGCTAAGGAAGGTGATAAAAGTAAAGACAACACAGAGTATATGGACAGCTCTCGAGGGAATCTATCAAGTAAAGTCAATGCCTCATCGTTTTGACTTGAAACAAAGATTTTACAGCTTCAGAATGGAGGCAGATAAGAATCTTGATAAGAATCTCGATGTGTTCAACAAGTTAACATATGAACTAGCTAGTCTCGGTGTTAAAATGAATGATGAAGATCAAGCAGCCATTTTGTTGAATAATCTACCAAAGAAATTTGAAAATCTGGTGCTTACTTTGAAATATAGCCCAGGGAAACAGACAAAATCCGGTTGATTTAACTATGAGATCCGAACTTGGTCAATTAAAATTTCAGTTTAATGTTGACTTTTAAAAAACATCAAATTTTTTGTTGACTCGGCCAATTGAACATTCCGATAATCTCAAATCGAAAATTTTTCTAAATTCGAAAGCCAAATCGATTTTTGGAAGTTCGATTAAGTTCTTATCTTCCTTTTAAAGAATTCGTAAGCTTGATTATCTCTTTTCTTTCAAGAATGAGCTCAAATTTGTCGGTTTGAAATGTTATTTTTGATACTTTAAACCGACAAATTTGAACTCATTCTTGAAAGAAAAGAGAAAATCAAACTTTAGGGATTTTTGAAAAGGAAGATAAGAACTTAATCAAACTTTCAAAAATCGATTTGGCTTTCGAATTTAGAAATTTTTTTGATTTGGGATTATCAGAATGTTCAATTGGCAGAGTCAACCCAAAGTTTGATGTTTTTTAAAAGTCAACACTAAATTGAAAGTTTAATTGACCAAGTCCGGATTTCGTAGTTAAATCAACCAGATTTTGTAAGTAGTATTTTTAATTGACAGTTTTCCCAATTTTAATTATGAAATGTAAGTTTAATCTCTAACCCTTTAATTCCTTAAACTCTAAAGTCTAACCCCAGCATAAGTATAATGAGATACAAACAATAGAAAAATATATACTTTAACATATATTTATTTAAGGGAAAAATGTCAATTTAACATTGTATGTACCGAAAATAGTTAATTTAACTTTTAAATTTAGATGTAATTGATTAAATCTTCAATTTTTTTATTACTTTTAGAAAAATCCACAACTTTGCGTTGAATCGGCCAATTGAACCTTCCGATAATCCCGAAACAAAATTGACTATGAAATCTAAAGCCAAATTGGTTTTTGAAAGTTTGATTCACTTCTTATCTTCGTTCGGAAGAACCTCTAAACTTGATTTTCTCTTTTCTTTCAAGAATGAGCTCAAATTCGTTGGTTTGAAGTATCGAAGACAACATTTTAAACCGACGAATTTGAGTTCATTTTTGAAAGAAAAGAGAAAATCAAGCTTAAGGGTTATTCAAAATGAAGATAAGAAGTGAATCGATCTTCTAAAAACCAATTTGGCTTTCGATTTCAGAGTCAATTTTGATTTGGGATTATCGGAAGGTTCAATTGGCCAAGTCAACAAAAAGTTAAGAATTTTTTCAAAAGTCAACAAAAATTTGAAGATATAATCAACCACATCCAAAGTTCAAGGTTAAATCAACTATTTTTGGTACTTGCAATTTATTTAACAATTTTTATGTTTTTATATATGGAACAAAAATAAACTTTTTATTTGACAACAAATTAATAAAATAAATAGAAATATTTATAAAGTGTATGTGTGAATCTCTAACCCTCTAATCCTAACTCCTAAACCATTAACCCTAAACCATTAATTCTAACCCCTAGTCTCTAAGCCTTAAACCCCAAATATTCAAACCTTAATTAATTGTCGTACATATTATGTTTATATATATATATATATATTACATTCTATGTGTTTGATAAAAATTATGTACTTATATATTATACTTTTTCGTATCTTATTAGTTATTTAATATATATATATATATATATATCTTTTTTGTATGATAAAAGATAAAATTTAGTGCTGAGTTGCTCTCAGTCTGGTGGTTAGGATGATCCAGCTAATAATTTGAAATCATGGTTTGATTCCTATCCACTGCATTAGGGTAGCTTAAAAAAGGATTTTAGGGGTTCGTTTTAGGTTATAGATTGAGGTGTCGATCTAATGTTTACAAAAAAGAAGGAGATAATATTTAGTATGATTTTTAACATAACATGGCAAATCGTAAGCAAATATACAGATTTTGTTTGGACAGTGAAGTTCAACAAACAAACAAAAAGGAGTAATGCAAGAAGCTCAAAATTTTGCATAAGTACCTAATCTCTGATCCCATCAATAAAGTGGCACAAATATTCACACACTCTTGATGCTCCCTTGTAGCTCCATTGTCCATAATCACACTTTTATCCAAACGATTCACATCAAGGAAGCTCCTCCATTTCTTCTTGTATCTTTTTATCTACCAACGCTGAAGCTGCAACTGATACCATAGGGCTGAAGAATTTTCGGTATTTCCTCTTGCCAATGTTGTTGTTTAGCCACTTTAAAGTCTAAACACAGACAAAATGAGAAATTTAAAACAGAATAAGATTTTATGAAAATTAGGAAAGTTTTAGGTAACTTTTTTCAACACTCTACAGATATGATCGAAACGGTTCACACATTTGTCACAAATCTTGCAATGCTTGTTGTATTTGAAAACCTGCAAATGGAATATTCAATACAGAATGTAGTTTTTCCTTTTCTTCCTTTGTCCGTCTCTACCTCACTCGATGAATGTAGTTCTTCCTTTTCTTTCCTTGTCTGTCTCTACCTCGCTCGATGAATGTAGTTCTTCCTTTTTTTCCCTTTTTTGTCTCTACCTCGCTTGATGAGAATAGATAGAGTCTCGTAGCAATATCACATAATATAGTTAGAGTAGATGTGAGAATCTACTAACCAAAATATCCCAAGGAGAACACACATCAGTAGCTCCATTAAGAGGTGTATCAATTTCATTGTAGCAATAGATCAAATGTGTGAAACATTATGCCATGAAAACAAACACTAGCCACCGCATATTTCCCAAATGTTTTATGCAGACTAATGGAATCTAAGACAGAAGTAATATATACTAGAACATTGGCACCAATGCTTGTTTAATAGCAAACAAAAGAGCTTCAGGGAACTGAGAATGAATATGATTAATTACTTTTCAAAGATCTTCTGTCCACCCAACATTGTAGAAGCAATCAGATTGATTAATGTTGCAAAGAGTCAGTGAAGAATCGTAAACTTTCCCAACCTACATGCATAATCCAGTACATCAACCTGATAGAAGATAAGCTTGTGACATAACAATATTTGAAAGCCAATTATTCCCTTTAGTAATGTCAAGCATATCATGCTTCTTCAAACACATTTAACAGTAAATATCATTGCAAGACTGGTGGTCATATATCAAAATACCAGATTAAGACCAAGAGTATTCTTCTAAGAAGTCAATCATATACTTATTTCATCAATACAGTCACACACCTCACACCTATTATCCAAAATGTACCCTAAATACAAATAAATAAAACCAAACGTAGAACTCAAAATAAATACAAATTAACTGAATCATTTTATATACAGAATCATAGCTGAATCATTTTATAAAAAGCATAGCAGTTACTCTTAATTCTCTCCAACATTATCTTTCATCACATAAATGAAATATTAGCAATTAAAATCTTATATTAACATAAAAGCTAAGAACTATCATATAAATTCATTTCGACATTTGCTTCTCCTTTAATTAAATGGTTTAGTCACATCAATCATCTAAACAAGAGAACCAAAACACATATATTTAGAAATCCTTAAAGACTCTGGCTCAAATCTCGTTAGTGCAAGAGTTTATCACACAAATCTTCTAGTATTTTTCAAGTTATCTTTCAGTAAGACCAATTGCCAATGACCTAAAACTGTGCTAATTTGTTTTGCAAACACACTAGAAAATGAAGAGAAATTGTACCAGGAAGAGCTAAGGTTATAACCAAGAGAAATGTACAATCAGAAATCTATGATTGAAGCTCTAAAGTAGAACCTTTTCTCAATTCTCTGGTAATGTTCTCATTCCGCTCAGCCGAAGAACGATACATACGGTGAAACTCATCGACAAGGCTAATAAGTTCAGAAAGCTGGATTGAAACTTCAAATTGAAATATTTTGTTTACAGAAGCTAAAGATCGAACGAAAGAATATAAGATATTTGCCTTCGACATGAGCTCAAATCTAACAAATATCGCCGATATTGAGGACAGCAATGATAACCGTGGTCATAACGAACTAATAATAATGGCTGTAGGAAGGTTATTTTAGTGACTAAAGAGATTTTTGGGTTTGAGGGAAGGTTCTCTAAATTCTTAGGGCTATTCGCAAAAGAGGGGAAATAGAGGAAACAAGATGACCAGAGCGTTTTTCATTCATCACCAAAAGCATCAGAATTCCCTTTTTTGGGCTTAAGACTCTCTTTTCCATTTAGAGTATTCTATTGCTAATTAGGAACTGAGCTTGTGTCATTTTATTCTATCATTATCCTCAAAATGTTGTTATTTCATCAGACTCGCCTTCTTCACGCGGCGCCTAAGGTTTCTAAAATTGTTAAGTTTTGCTATCTTCTTCTCACCGTACTATGTCTTATGTCATTGGCCATGGTTAAAGCGCTTATGGCGCTTTCTATTAAAGAGGATGATGAGCCCTTTTTTATGCTTGATTTACCCCAGTACAGCTCGAGTGAGGAGAGTCATCTCAGCTTAATCGGTTAATTGCTCAACCCAAGACACCAAAATCTCTCAAGTCTAAACTTTGACATGCCTAGGAAGTGGAAAAAACAAGATAAGGTTCATGGAAATGCTCTTTCTTCAGAACACTTCCAGTTTATATTTAACATTGAACACGATTTAGAGGAGGTTCTTGAAAAAGGTGTCCATACTTAATGAGTAGGCTCTAGCCCTTGAACAATGGTCAGACTCTCCTGCTTTGGACTCTCTACAGTTTGTGAACATTTGGGTTCATATAAAGAACATCCCCATAAATTACTATACTTTTAAGGCAATAACACTGATTGGGGAGATAGTCGGACAAGTAGTAGAATTGTTTTTCGACCCGAAGAAGCCTCCAAGTAAGGATTTTGTCCGGGTAAAATTCAAATTTAATGTATCGAAGCCTCTCCGGAAATCAAATGTTGTTGTGCTTCCCAATGGCAACAGTTCCACTGTTTACTTCCATTACGAGGACATTCATAAGAGATGTTACAATTGTCAAAGGCTCACACACGACAAGGACCTTTGTCCTCTCTTAATTCAGCAACGTCAAGACAAAGCAGTGGAAAGAAGTTTAGGCATCAAAACTCCTCCAGTGGCTCCAGAGCTAATTATTAAGCCAAATGATCCATTGTTTGTTGTTTTCCGAGAAAGCAAGCTGGCCTCCATCCTTGTTTTAGGTGACAAAAGAACCAAAAGGGAATATAGAATTTGCATATGGGTAGCAGAAATGGAGAAGGATCTGCTGGTTCAGAAAACACTACTTGGACTTGAACCTCTGCCTCTAATATCTAATGATATCTCTCGTGGAAAAGACTTGGTCTTTGACTATGATTTTGTTGATAGTCTGCTGATAGTTTAACACAGTCAGGAATTCAGCATTCTCAACCTACTCTTGCAGTAAAACTCCTTGCTGATGCAATTAAATATGGTCATGTGATTACAAACCAGAAGCTCTGTGAAGGCATAGTCTCTCTGCCTCCTTTCTTTACTTGTTCAACGGTAAATGAGGGTTGCTTTATTGATGCATCATCCTCCAAGACTAAGTCTAGAGGTTCTAGAGGTAGATTGAGACCATATTCTTCTAAATGTTGATCCAAGGAGGCTGGACTCTAACGACGGTCGGAGCCACCCAATAGAAAACTTGGAGTTTTACATGGAGCTATTGACAAGAAGAAGACTCAAATTGGGAAGTCTCCTCAGCATTCGGGAAACGCTACAACTAAGGACAAATCATAGTCCACCAAAGAAGGGATGATCCTCAATGTAGGATCGTCCAATGCTTAATGAGTCTAATGTGTTGGAATAGTCAAGGCTTGGGCCGGCCCCAAGACTGGACAATTCCCCGTTTCATGGCATTACGTAAAAACTAATTTCCTGAGATCCTGTTCTTGATGGAAACAATGCAGAGGATGAATGTTGTTGTGGAGATTCAAGTTTGGTTAGGTTATAATTATGTATTTACGGTTGATCTTATCGGAACTTGTGAAGGATTAGCCATCGTTTGGAAGAAATCTGTTTACTTGGATTTCCTTTTATAAGCAAAAATATTTTAGATATGAAGGTTAATTTTGGAGGCTTTTCTTTCTTTTGTATCTTGTATATATCGTAATCCAATTGTAGCTAGCAGACACTTGGTTTGGGAGGAGTTATCAAGAATTGGCTTCACCATACGTGAACCTTTGGCAATGATGGGGGATCTTGACGAGATTTTGAGCAATGACGAGAAGCTTGGAGGACCTCCTCGACCTGAATCTTCCTTCCGTGACTTTAGGATTGTCATATCTGCTTGTAAAGTCTTTGAATTATCTACTTCAGGGAATAGTTACTCTTGGGGAAGAAGACGCTATGATCTTTGAATTCAGTCAAAACTAAACCGATGTTCCGGGAATGAAGCGTGGCACAGTTTTTTCTCTACCTCTAATCAAGTTTTCTTTCTAAAGAAAGGTTCAGATCATTTTCGTGTTTGTCTGTATCTCTGCCTCCCAGGAAGATTACAAAGGTTCTTTTCGCTTCGATAAGCGAATACTCCTTCAACCTCAAGTTCGAGAAAGGATTCAGAGAGCATGGACATTTAGGGATGCAGGTTCTATCACAGCACAAATGAGTAAAATCAACTCTAAGTCGCTGGAAAAAGAGAACTCAACAAACTCGCTGGAAAGAATCAACAAAGAGAGGTAGATAGGGAACACTCAGCTTTAAACACTTCTTTCAACAGAATGTTTGAACTAAAAAAGATCTCATTCAAGCTCATAAGGAAGAGGAAAATTTTTGGCAACAAAAGAGTAGAGCTATGTGGTTAAAAGAATGCGACAAAAACACCAAATACTTCCATACCTCGGTGAAAACAACTAGATCAAGAAATGGATTAGATGTTCTTGTTGATGACAATGGTGTATCTCATAGAGCTGAGGCATCAAAGGGTGAAGGCACATTTCTTTATTTCAATAGCTCTTCACATCATCACCACCTACATTCTTAATCCACCTGCTTCAGGATCTTCCGTCGTGTGTAACAATAGAGGTCAATGCCTCACTGGTAGCACTAGTAAAAAAGGAAGAAATAAGAACAGTGGGTTTTGCTATTAAAGCCTTTAGTGCTCCAGGTGTAGATGGACTCACATGGCTCTTTTCCCAACAGAATTGGCCGATTATACATGAGCAAGTTACAACCAAAGTGCTTAAGTTTTTCCAAATAGGTTAGATGAATAGAGAGTGGAACTTCACCCAGCTTAGCCTTATCCCTAAAAAGCCTATCTCCATGACCATGTCAGATCTTAGGCCAATAAGTTTTTTCTCAGTATTATACAAGATCATCTCCAAGATTCTTGTAACTCGGTTGTAGCCTCACTTACAAAACATTGTTTCTCTGAATCAATCAGCATTTGTGGCTGATAGATTGATATCCGACAATATCATTGTCGCATATGAGGTGGTGCATGGGTTGAAAACGCATCCTAAGTTGGCAAATAGATTCATGGCCAAATAAAGTTTAACATCAATGATGCGATTAAGAAACCAACGATTAAGGATCAAGTGTTCTCAATTCAAGAAATGGACACTCTAGCTGATGAGCTATTAGAGGAGTTGGCAGCAGAAAATCAACTGCGAGTTGCTTTGATTAAGCTAGCCACTGAGGGGTACTTGAGTATGGAAGCTGAGTGCTATAGGAAACTCCTAGATTCACACAGGTCTGTTAGGAGTTCTGTAGTAATTGAAGAGTTAGATGAGACATGTTCAGAGGGTAAAGGAGTGAGTTTACAGTCGACTGTATCCACTCTAGACTCGATCCATAGACTCGAGCTGCAAGTGCTCGAGTTCATGACACCTGCAGTCATTGATGACTAGTCTGAGCTTAAGGCACCCAAAGTGGAACTGAAACCACTTCATGTAGGGCTAAGGTATACTTTTTTGGGCTCTAATTCTACTTATCCAGTAATTTTCAATGATGCTTTGAGTGATGATGAATTAAGCATGCTATTGACTGAGCTTAGACGTTTTAGAAATGCCATAGGATACACTCTTAAAGATATTAGAGGAATATCCCCAAGTTTTTGCACACATAGGATACATTTAGAGGATGAGTCTCATTCTAGCGTAGAGCCCCAGAGGAGATTGAACCCTAACCTTAAGGAAATTATGAAAAAAGAAATACTTAAGTTGTTAGATGCTGATTTTATCTATCCGATTTCTGACAGTAAGTGGGTT
This sequence comes from Lepidium africanum, assembly GCA_900406405.1. NCBI lineage: Eukaryota > Viridiplantae > Streptophyta > Magnoliopsida > Brassicales > Brassicaceae > Lepidium > Lepidium africanum. Next base: position 3,423 of record OVAX01001263.1, on the reverse strand, counting down.
TCACCTGTGCATTGTGTTCCTAAGAAGGGGGTATCACTGTTGATGGGTGCCTTAGAGGAGGAACTCTCGGATATGGACTCGCGGAAAGACCTTGGTGAGTCGATTCTCGTGAGAACTAGTTTGGGCGGAAATGGGCGAATGAGAACCACAAAGGAGGGTGATGATTCCTTTGATAATCTCGGTCCGATCAAGTTTGGAATCCTCACAAGACCTGATCTCGACTCTCTCCCTCGAATCCTCAAAGAGATAAAGACGGCCAAAGCTCAAGACACTTGCTTGAAAAGAAATACTTGTTTATCTGCTGAAAACTTGTCTATCTAACAAAAGAAATGCATGAGCTTATATAGGCTCAAGCTACAACATTCATAAGCTTAGAATAAGAAAGAAATATCAGAAATTAAAGTCTCAAACGGACAAGTGATAAGGGCCGTCGATCTTATAGCCGTTGGAGAAGATTTGACGATCGGCCGGATATGGAAAATCTTCAATTGGGAGATTCGCCCAATCATGTGAGAGCTAGAGCATAGGATGACTTTCCTGGATGATTATGAGTGGCTTGCATAGTCTCCTGGTCGCCACACATACGTTTGAAGTCCCTTGGAGCCAACATATCTCGGACCTTCCTTAAACAGCACCGGATCGGACCGTCTTCTTGTTGGGAGTGTATTTGGTGGATGCGATGGTGGATGGCTGCGGTCTTGGGCTTGTTGGAACCATGAAAAGCCCAAGAATAACCTCCAAGTGGTTTGAGGTGAAGGCCGTGCCTTATTTGGGCTGTGGAGCTCAATATTTGGCCTTATCGCGCATTTGGGTTCATTGCAGATCCTCTAACTTGTAAAATCCATATCTTTTAGCTCAGAGCTTCTTTTGGGATTATTCCACTTCAATAAGGTAGATAAATGAGTCAAGAGTCCATGTAGTATTAATTCGTAACTTGGTTCATACTGGATCGTCTGGAAAGCCTCGAAGAGTGATTGTATGTCCTGGTTGGATTCCAAAATTGGCAAGTGCGGCCCTGGTTGTGTCTTCGTGGGCTAGGGCTGGGATGTGGTTACTGTAAGCTCTTCAAGGTCATCTAGATTGTATTTTATATTCATGTTAGGCTCAGCCAAGTCTTGTTGGTTATATTGCTTCTCGTCTCGACCTTCTCGGATTATATCGTCTTCGGGTAACTTTTTGCGGTAGAGGACCCCATCAACTGTGGTTAGGAATGATAAGGATGAGCTAATACCAACTAGAACCATAATGTGGTATAGGATGTGTATTGACTATATGAAACTCAATTTCTCCACTAGGAAAAATCACTTCCCTTTGCCATTTATTGATCAGATGGTTGAGAGGTTGTCTAAAAATGGTATTATTGTTTCCTTAACGGGTATAACGGATTCTTTCAGATCCCTATACATCCGAATGATTAGGAAAAGACTACCTCTACTTGCCCTTATGGCACCTTTTCTTATAGACGTATGCCAGTTGGATTGTGCAATGCTCTTTCTACATCTCAGTGTTGTATGACTTCTATTTTTTTGGATTTAATTGAGGATATGGTAGAGGTATTCATGTACGATTTCTCCGTCTATAGCTTCATACTCCTCTTGTTTGTCGAACTTGTACAGGGTCCTTAGGAGGTGCGTAGAGACCAACCTTGTGATAAACTGGGAAAAGTACCACTTCATGGTTCAAGAAGGGATAGTGTTGGGGCACAAAATATCTGAAAGGGGTATTGAGATTGATCAGGCAAAGATTGAAGTTATGGTTCAGCTACAGCCTCCTAAGACAGTGAAGGATGTTAGAAGTTTTCTGGGTCATGCTGGGTTCTACAGGAGGTTAATTTTTCTCTAAAATTGCAAGCCCTTGACGTACATGCTGTGCAAGGAGGTCGAGTTCAACTTTGACTCTGACTACCTTGAAGCTTTTCTGAAGATCAAGGAAGTTTTAGTTTATACTCCAATAGTCCAAGCTCCAGACTGAACCCTTCCATTTGAGATCATGTGCGATGCTAGTGACTTTGCTGTGGGAGCGGTTTAGGGTCAGGGAAAAGATAAGAAGCTGAATGTGATATATTACACCAGCAGAACGCTTGACGACGCCCAATTCAAGTATACAACCATAGAAAAGGATCTTCTTGTTGTAGTATTTGCATTTGAGAAATTCAGATCGTATCTGATTGGATCCAAGGTGATTATTCACACATATCATGCAGCATTGAAGTACCTGATGAAGAATAAGGATGCCAAGGGTAGACTACTGAGGTGGATACTACTGTTGCAAGAATTCGACATGGAAGTAGTGGATAAACCTGTAGTGGAGAATGGAGTGGCAGATCACCTGTCATGGATGATGATAAAGGACTCGATCCCTATTGATGACTCAATGCCAGAGGAGCAGCTCATGACTCTTGGAGCAGAAGAATGTTATTCTCAAATCAGCAAGAAGCTCGCTAAATCCGATCTACCTTGGTATGCAGATTTGGTCAACTACCTGGTTAACGGTGAAGTACCTAAGTGTTTGGACTCGTATCAAAGGAAGAAATTCTTCAGAGATGTGAACCACTACTTTTGGGATGAGCACTACTTATACAAGAAATGATCAAACGGATTATACATGAAGTGTATAGCAGAGGAAGAGGTTCAAGGTGTTCTGGAGCATTGTCATGGGTCAGCCTATGGTGGTCATTTCGCCACGTTCAAGACAGTTCAGAAGATTTTACAATCATGTTTACGGTGGCTAACTGTGTTCAAGGATACTCAGGATTTCATCTCCATATGTGATCCGTGTCAGAGAATGGGGAATATTAGCAAGAGGAATGAAATACCACAGAACCCTATTCTGGAAGTTGAAATATTTGACTGCTAGGGAATTGACTTCATGGGACCATTCAACCCACCATCCCATGGAAATCGCTACATTCTCGTAGTAGTAGATTATTTCTCAAAGTGAGTTGAAGCTGTAGCCTGTCCAACTAATGACGCTAAAGTCGTTATCAAACTGTTCAAAAGCATTATTTTCCCCAGGTTTGGAGTACCTCGAGTAATTATAAGCGATGGAGGTTCCCACTTTATTAATAAAGTGTTTGAGAACTTGCTGAAGAAGAATGGAGTTAAGCATAAGGTAGCTACGCCTTATCATCCACAAACCAGTGGCCAAGTGGAAGTGTCAAACAAGCAGATCAAGGCTATTTTAGCTCGAGTTATGGGGGTATCAAAACGAGATTGGGCAGTAAAGTTGGATGACACACTATAGGCTTACAGAACAGCTTTAAAGACTCCAATTGGAAGAAATTCGTTTCAACTACTATATGGGAAGTCATGCCATTTACCGGTTGATGTGTATTCATTTTAGCATATTTTATAGTTCTATTGTAGCTAATCTTGCATCCATATTCGTAGCATATTCGTCATTTTAGAGTACTTTCTGGTTCAT